>JAODUJ010044362.1:0-27906 GCA_027564615.1 Psolus chitonoides | reverse complement strand
AGTAGTAGTAGTAGTAGTAGTAGTAGTAGTAGTAGTAGTAGTAGTAGTAGTAGTAGTAGTAGTAGTAGTAGTAGTATGTCTGGGAGTAATAGTATTTCTAAAAGTATAAGTAGTCTATGTCCAAAAGTGGTCATACTTCTATTAGTACTTCTATAAGCACGTCTGAAAGCAGTAACAGCCTACGTCCGGAAGTAGTAGTAGTTATGCCTGGGATTAGTAGTATTTCTAAAAGTAGAAGTGTGTCTAAAAGTGTAATACATTTAAAAGAGCAATTAGGTCCGAAAGCAGTAGTAGCTTGTGTCTGCAGGTAGTAGTCCGTCTGGAAATAGTAGTAGTCCTATGTCTGGGACTGGGGGTAGTAGTATGTCTAAAAGCAGAAGTGTGTCTGAAAGTGGCAATACCTCTAAAAGTACGAGTACGTCTGAAAGCAGTAGAACCTACGTTTGCAAGTAGTCGTACTTCTGGAAGTCGTTGTGGGACCTATGTCCGGGAGTAGTAGCATTTATATAGGTGAAAGTGTATATAAAAGTGGTAATACCTCTAAAAGTATAAGTACCTCTGAAAGCAGTAGTAGCCTACGTTTGCAAGTAGTAGTACGTCTGGAAGTAGTAGTAGGACCTATGTCTGTGAGTAGTAGTATTTCTGAAGGTAGAAGTGTGTCTAAAAGTGGTAATACTTTATAAAAGTACAAGTATGTCTGAAAGCAGTAATAGATTACGTTTGAAAGTAGTAGTAGTAGTAGTAGTAGTAGTAGTAGTAGTAGTAGTAGTAGTAGTAGTAGTAGAAGTGTGTCTAAAAGCAGTATTAGCCTACGGTTGAAAGTAGTAGTACGTCTGGAGGTAGTAGAATGTCCGGGAGTAGTAGTATTTCTAAAAGTAGAAGTGTGTCTAAAAGTGGGAATATTTTTGAAAGTACAATTACGTTTGAGAGCAGAGGTAGTATACGTTTGTAAGTAGTAGTACGTCTGAAACTAGTAGTAGTATATGTCTGGGAGTATTAGTATTTCTAAAAGTACCAGTGACCGTAAGGAATAGGGTGCCCTTGTTATACATGGCGCATTGTTCCGACAGCCTCCGTAGGTTATGGAACAGATTATGGTAATTATGATGACGATAAAGAAAGCGATTATGATAATGGTGATCTGTTAACCTAGAAACACATCAACATTGATATACTACTGGAAAGACTTTTCATGTGATACACATATCGGGTTTGATGATGAATGTATCGTTTCAGGCAACGAGGATGTATTTCATTCAAATGAGTTGAATTTTGGGTTAAATATGCTATGAAATCTAAAATCCAATTCAAATGTGTTATGTGTTGGATAGTGACCAATCAGGAATTTTATGGTGCGAGTAGTTATATAGCACTGAGAGAGATTACCTTCAAAAATGATATGACAGGGCGTATTAGGAAGGTCTGTTACAAATTTGGAGACCTGATAGGGGAATTTGATATTTTGTTCTTGTACTATCACACGTAATACTTTCATATATTACAGTAGGCCTATTGCTTCTGAAAACGATATCTAAGGGGTTTGGGGGTTCTGCATTTTCATATATGCTTGCCGAGAAGTTCCAATAGCAATGGAGCCGAGTTAATATAAGAGAACATATTAGCCTACGTCAATGGTCCAACGATGATCTTAAAGATGATTGATTTGGCAGAACAGCCTACATGATACATATCTTTGTAAAGCTGAAATTACTGTAAACAATCCTTACTCGCTCAAATAGTAAATCCTTCATCATTTTGGCGCCAACACTTTGGGCGGAAAATTTTCAGATGTGGTGTATCGAATAACGGAAATAGTTAATTTTAGTCCACCCTTGTTAGTAGGCTATACTGAAGCATAATATATTTCATCTCTAGCATACGATTCTACATTCTCACTAAGGTAGTAGGGCTTACGTTATACGAATGAATCAATTTAAGTGTAAGGCAGTGAGGTGACTATAATATTATGCAATACTATTCTTGATAGAATTGCCGGACTTGATCATTAATATCAATGGACATGTACAAGAAAAGTCTAGATCAACCGATTTAAATTAGGCGATGTAAAGGTAAAGGAAGTTTCATACGATAGAATTGCTGCGACCGTTGTCCGTTGCAGAGTTTTCACGTACTAGGCCAACGGCATAGTGAGGTAGGGTAGCCAGTTTCTTTCCTCGCCGTCTTTTCATCCCAAGTGATAATCACCAGGATCCCATTCATTGCTGGATGGGCAGAAGGTTGGCGGTGGATTACACGTCCGAGGCGACACACAGCATGCGTGTCTAGTACTGTAACCACTACACCACCGCCCATCCCTATGTATCATGTCTAAATTCTGATTCTTTTCGTTCCAAAAATAGATTGCCCTTCATTATGGACAGATTTGATTCAATATATACAGTTTTAGAGTTTATCCGAGACCACCTGAGGTCTCGAACTACAATGAATTGCCAATAGACGCTGTCCTCCATTGCATCCCTCAAATCTACTACATCACGTCCAGGGTCTCCCATGAGCACATCAGTGTAGTTCTTTGGTGTTCTTCTATAGCTACTACAATAGGTGGGGAGTCCATTAACGGAGACGGGAGACAAGCTCATCCTTCTTTCTATAGCAGTCCCCGACCATTTTCAGTCTTATTGATGTTGTCTTGTCAGTGAGTGCAGAATGACTTCCACAGAGTTATACGTTGCTGATATGGTTATTCTTATCGTCTTTGATGTTGGGGCGGATCTTAGAAGCCTTGTGTTTTTTACCAAAGTGACATGGAGAAAGGCGAACCCATAGCTGCCACACAAAAGTGAAGCAACCCTCATGCACAAAGAGCTCAGACAAAGAAGACATATCCAGCTTGTTAATCCTAGATTTGAAAGCTAAATATTGAAAGTGGGCGGGAACAAATGCTGGGGGAGCATATTCCAGGTACGCGAAGTGCGAAAGAACGAACATAGGTTTCGGTGCGATGGTGAGGGATACGCAACCGAAAAGGGTGACCAGACGAAGATGCACGTGTAGTACCGGGTAATCTAATGCAGTGGAGAAACAGCACCCCAACGTTCAGAGGAGCAATGACCATGGAAATAGCGATAGAGAACATGGAGGGAAGACACCGACCTACCTTAAGACAAACTCGGAAGAGTGGCAGTGGGAGAGTCATCATTGATAAGACGAATAGCCTTTCTCTGCAGGTGCTCGAGGGCGCCAAGGGCAGGAAACAAAGCACCACCCAAAATATGGCAACCATACTCTAGTAAGGAGCAAATTTGGGCCTTGTAAAAGTAGAAGAAGCTGGAGTGGGGTAAAGTACTTTCTAGCACGAAATAAAAACTCCAACTTTTAGAGGCGTTGGAAGCATTATTCTTGATGTAAGAATTCCGTCTAGTTGCTTAGCATCCCGCGGTTGATGATGCATGATTCACAGCCATAGAGAACAACTGATTTTACTGTTGCCTGGAAGAAGTTGATGCTTCTCTCTCTGCTCACCTTCGATCTACAAATTTTCTTCATTCTGTCCATTATTCTCCCTGCTTGTCATTTTATGATACTGATGTCTTACTTTGAGCTTTTGATGTGTCCTCCCGAGGTACTTAAAGTATGTTACTCTCTATATTCTCTCCGTTTCTAGAGATAAGATGAGGGGTTTCTTTCTGATTGAACGCCATGCATTTGATTTTCGTGGCCATCAGATGTATGCCGACTTTCTTTGCTACCTCATCATTGATTAGGAGTATCTGGGTTTTATTGATCTTGTTAGAGACAGGTGCAATATCATCTGCCAAATCAAAACCCGTGACGAAGAGAAGACTATGTCTGCTGCTACCCCGACTCTCTGAAATGAAGCCTGACTCTTGCTCTCTGCCTGAAATAGCTTTCCTATAAGAGCATAATCTAGAAATATAACAAAATGGAATGGGGCTGAAAATGTATGGTATGGATATTAGGGCCCTTATATTCTCATATTTAATATGTTACATTGATAGTTTCATCTTCTTTGTTCCCAAGGTTGTAAAGACAGTGGCACTACATTCAGGGCGATCGGCAACTAGGATTAAATCCTACCCAACGCAAATATGTACCTCTCTCATTTAGCAATGAGAATCGATGCCTCCTCCTTAACTGAGCTACCAACATCCCCTGAATTGATTAAGTCTTTTACGAATTAAGGAACACATACACCCATATACCTAAACAGTTTTAAGAAGATCACCCTCGATTAGCTGAATGTTTTTCCATTCGTTTTGTACGCCCGCTTTCTCTTGCTCACCAAACGGAATAAACAGTATTTTGTCCAAGGGACATAACAATTTATCCACGTCAACAAGGCTATGTTGTCAAAGATGAAGAGGGTCAATAGAATAAATTTCTACTTGTAAGCGCACATTAAGTACCCCTGCTGGGGATTTTATTACATAGTGCAGTGGCCGCTTATGAAACTGAAATCGAAATAACATATCTATGTACGGAAGAAATATGAAAACTTAACAAGTATTTAATTTCGATTATCATACCTAGTGGGACATTTTTTATTTTTCTTATTTCTATGTTTGCCCGACGGCAGGTGTTGATCATGGTATGTTAACTTGTTCATATTGTTCTCCTCCTGTAGAGAGCATGTTCATGAAGCACGCAAATACCCCTTTCAGATTCATGTCAACAGATATACAGTTGTGACATGTCACAAGTATAGAAGGATAATTGAAGCCATGAAAGAAACGAGCAAAGTATTAACATACTATATTTTCACAAAACAATCATCCAGTAGGCCTGTAATTATCATAAAATAGTGAATCATTATATACCGAATAAAATTAAGAATTGAAATTTTGATTGGATGTCGTTCGCTACTAGCAAGTATTTCTTGCTTCATAAAGATTACTGACGTAATATTTATATCCTTTTCAGCAAATTAAAATCGAAACGAAATTCCGTGAAATTTCCACTTGTATTAACGAGGCTAGTCAGTCAGTATTGTATTCGATGACAATTTTTCTGAGAAATATTTTATGATTACTTGGTCCGGTAATAATCGTTTTCGCAAAGACCGTGTGTGTAAGGAATGATGAAATATACAGAAAGTTTTGACCTTAAAAGGTTTCATATTACTAGCTTGAAGCGTCAACCATCGTATGAATTACGCGACAGTTTGTGCTCCTTGAAAGGCAGACAGTCGTTCTCAGGAATATGAGTAATACCTTTTGGGGATAAAACTTCAAATGTTGATGTTTAAAACTACATGGAATTGTGTTCTAACCATTTTAATACATTATAAAGAGATTGTAGTGCCAATTACATTATCAAAAAAGTTATCATCAGCTTGCATTGCCAACCGGGTGCACGTCACTATGGATTGGAAACGTCAGTCGAAAAACAAAGGCTGATTAAACCAAACGATTTATTGTGTTAGTCCAACACTAAAACCACGTTATTTAAACTTGATGTGAGATTGATATTTTTTTACAGAGGTCATTTTTCCCACCCAAAATATGCCAGAAATCTGCAGCACTGTTCAGCTCAAACAGAGTTAAACATTTCGAAAGCACATTTAGTTTTCAGAAAAAAGACCCAAATACACTTCCACATTGTATATATTTATATGAAGAAACAAATGAATCAAATCTAATAGAAAAAAATGCATTTACAAATGTATACACGATTTGTTTCGGTATAATAATGTTCATTTTTTAAAGATTGAACACTGGCTACTAGTTATCAATTGGAAAAATTTGGTATATTGTATATATATTTATATAGAAATGGGTTTCAAATGACATCAAAGCGAATTAATAATGAACAATAAATAACATGCACAAGAGTATCGTAAGTCATAAATGAAGTGGGTCTGATTGATTGATTTGTGTATATTTGCTTGAAACACTGGCTAGTTCTGGTTAATTTCTCCTAGTAATAGTTGATTGCATGCAGACATACCAAAGTTACATCAGTGATTAAAAAACGAGTAATTTATTAACATTTTAGAAACTTTCATCAGATAGAACAAGCGAGCTAGAAACCCAAGTCTTTGAAAGGCAAATATACGATGAACTCCAATCTTAAAGTAGAAACCAGAATGGAGGTCATTTTTGTGCTATACAAAGCGAGTAAAATAGATATCTACAGTGAAAACCTATGTTGCGACTGTACATAACGTAATTGTAGTAACCTAGTGTGGATATTCAATGCGAAAAAGAGCGGTCTACCGTCTTCTACTGGCAATTACTCCCGATTTACGGTTCAGTATGAAATGTCAATTGTGTCAGTTTTCAGAAATCTGCATAACCTATAGACCACTCCTGAGTGGTATTTTTCTTTTAAAAAATAGTAATGTTGCATCATTTCAAAAATAAAATAATAGCGCAGAATTTATATTCATCTCATCTCGGAACAGTTTAGTTTTTGTGACATTGTTGAGAGAAGCTAAAAATTACAATTAATGAACCCGCTATTTTTACATTTTGTATCAAACTACAATTTTAATGATTTTGAAAAATTGAAATTATTCTGAAGCACAAACTTAGTATGTTTCTTTGGTTATCGAAAATCGTGATTGCCTACATATATCCCTTCAGAACGGACATATCTCTACTTGTTGACCTATGTTTCTGGTTTGACAAATCAGGCCGATAAGGCTTCTTTCGTAACATTCGCCTGCACAGGCCGAGATGATATATTGATGTATTGCATGAACAAACGGAAGGAAGATAAATATTAGCACATGAATATGCATCTTCAACGGGGGTAAATATAACCGTAAATATCATTCATTGTCATTTCACTGGAGAGAGAAGGTTTGATCTTCTTGGAGGATTTTGTTTCCCAACCGCAAACTCACTGACCTCCTTCAGTTAGTAAAACACAAATCGTGAGTGCCATTGTTGACTGAAATATAACCACCATACCGCTTCAGAGGTACACACATGGTTTGTTTCAGCTACAAAACCAGTTTCGAAACACAAATTGTCACATGCATATCACCAGAAATGACCAATAATTACGATATTACTTCAATTGGAGGTTTAATCCATGTATAATAGATTAGAATTTGACGAAAATTTTAAATGAGATTCAAGGATGTCTCTCCGTATTTTCACAAACTACTGCTGTAATACGAAAACGATAACTTCAGGTCCATTCTATAAGAGAACTCGTGTAATAGATACTATGTGTTCTAGAACGTAGACGAGAATACACGGTTTTTTAAGCTAGCAACGTTTTTTACCACCGTGGAAGACATTAACGTGAAAACTATTTTTGTGCCGATAAATTTGAAATTGTTCCCCAATCTCTGTTTTACACAGTATTTTGGGAGTGAACAAAGATCATCAGAAGTTATTATATTGAAAAAATATTTGGAATATGTAAGAAGAACCACAAAAACGACCGTTTTTCACGACTAGCAAACCTACCAAACCCTATATGTACCTTTAAGAGGGACATACCTTTACTTGCTGACCTATGTTTCTGGTGTGTCATATCAGTCCGACCAGGCTGCTCTCGTAACTTCAGCCTAAACAGAATTATTCTCCTGCATCGTTAATCATAAAGCCACCGTTTCTTTTATACACAAAACATCAAGGCGGAGGATGATATATCGGTTGTTGCATGAACAAACTAAGGGAAGCTAAAGTATTAGCACATGTTAAACAAATGTGCATCCTCAAGGAGGGTACGGCATAAATCTTACTGTTAAATATCAGTCATTGTCAACCTACGGGACTCAGACGGTTTTATCTTCGCACTCAGATTTCAGAAGGTTCTTCGGTGACGGTCCGGATACGTCAGTGGAGTCGCGCTCCGAAATATTATCCATCCACTTAAGACGCTACGCAGTGCGGGGTTCTGCAGCGCACACTCGAAAGGTTTGATTAGTTAGGATTCCGTTGCGAAAGGAACTGTCAGATTAAGATAACATTTATCTTAACATTGCTATTTGCTTGTTATCGGAAATAGCCCTCCGTACACTCTGGGAAATGATAGTAAGGGCCAGAAATAATGTTAACTGATTAGAAAATTGGTAATTGACAATGTAATCCTTACTACGTTAGAAGTGTATTTGGGTATGTGTTTACCTTTGGTCAGGAAATGGTTGTAGAGATGGGAATATATTCAACTAATTCCACAGGAGTTCATTATACTTAATAGACTGATAACATATTATATCCTCTAATGTCCAGCACACCGAATACGCATAGCTGGTACAGGTTAATAACACATAACACATGTTATACCAGAATACAGTACCTATTGGTTGTGGTTAGGTTAGTGGTGTTACAAAATATGTGTTAACACACTCCAGTAAGTACTGGAGAAAGTGATCAACCATGCAGCAGTAATTACTGTATCCGCTATGCGAATCGGTTGCCAGTCATTATGATGCATTCACGCCTGCTACTGTCGAAAACATGTAGGTCTACCTTCGTCGTATCAGAGAAGCCTATTGCGTTAGACATTTCCTGCAAACCTCCTTTCAATGAAATCAATACCATAGAGTAGACCTTCACCTTAAGGGAATGTACTGAACCTATCGTTCGATACAGGGGTACCGTACAAATGTTGTCTTGTTTTAGGTTATCTGTTATACAAAGCTAGATAACTTAGAAGAGGTACATTCGAATTCCGTAGAGTTCTGACAGAACCAGGCAAATTAACCACATGGGGATGTTGATCAATGCATAGGGGAAACATGAACTGGTTAAGTGAGACTTGAACTCAATGTGTGTTCATTGAAGTGTGGGCTATAATATAATGAACTACACTTATATTAATTGAGGTTGTGGGGGTTTCTTGTTTAAATCCATCATAACATGGCAATAATAATTTTATAGGTTCTAAATTTAACTCTCTTCGACATTAAGATAATACGATCCGGGTCATATCAAAGACCTATTGGCATCATGTGTGCTTGACGCTCAGGATTGCACAATAGAGTAGGGGCAATGGTCGTGAAATTCGTGATAATCTCGTGGACTGTTGCCCAGTATCATACCATACCCCACCATACCAACCATGTTGTCTGTCCATGACCTGAAACTGATTATTCAAATTCGTCTTCAAATTGTCTGTATATGGAACAAGTCTTTACCCTACTTCCTGATTACCAACCTGGCTTTTTTTTTTTTAGTCACTGAGACAGAAAGTGATAGTCTTTCACTGAAAATATTTAACATTTGTCGATTTGTGATATTCATAATCGTTTGTAATAGGTGCAAATTCCACCAATAACAAGAATATGTATATGTTGGTTCAGAGGTTGCAGCCCGTTCTTTTGAAAATCGTCTTCCAAATTGTTTCTAACTCAGTTAGTATTCCACTTCATCGGAGTGGGCGTCAGGGGGTAGGAAGCTTCCAAAAAGTGTGGGGGCACAACATCAGAGGGGCACTCAGGATGTTTGCCGAAATTTCCGCAAGGAGGAACCAACATTTGATGAAATGTAGTGATCGCCGTCCTGGGGGAGGTCTAAGGGGAGGGGGTTAATAAGGAAGTGTGCTTCGATGCAAAAAGGTGCAATATTTTGTCATTTTCGAAGTACATTTGAAAAAGGCTTAAAGATATCCAAGAGACAGTTCTTCATCAAAGGGGCACATTTTATTAAATTAATGAAAAATAAACAATTATGGCGAACGAATGTGAAGGTAGCAGTATTTGAAATTAAATTTCAGCGATGTAGTTACTACTCTAGCTTATTTTAAGTTCTGTTCTAATTCAATAGGCCAATAACTAACCGAAACTAACCAACGTATTACATGCTCAGCTATTTTGATGTACCTTTTAACCCTTGTGCATTTTTTACGTATCCTTATGACATAGGCGTGTGCAGAGGGGCCCAGCGGGCCATAGCCTCACCATTGATTGGGGAGAAAAAAATGAGAGAGGAAGGAAAAAAGGAGTAGGAAGGGGAAGTAGGGGAAAGAAAGGGGAAGAGAGGGAAAGAAGAAGGAAAAAGCCAGAAGGGAAGGAAAATAATGAAGTAGGGATCCAGTAGTTACTGTGTAAAATTATAATTTTTTAACACAACCCTTAAAACCCTAACTCCTAACCCTGATGATAATCAGTAAGTACTGTTCCGACATTTCACATGTGTTAGGAATTTTGTCAGTAGTTAACGTTGGAGGCTATGGACATCGGGTGATAATATACACCTCTATGAGTTAATGAATTTATAAGTTCATGAGTGGAAAATACAATTATATGGAAAAAAGAGAAAAAAATACATGTCTTTTTTTCCAAAATTGAAAATGTTCAGATGCAACTTTCCAGGCCCGAGAAGTGTCATTTCCAGCGATCTGGGAAGCATTTTCTGCCAAAATGTTCTTGCACGCTGCGCGCCAACCAATGGTGACGCTCCGCTTAGAGAGTGGGCCTGCAGCCATGGACTGTCCCGTATTCAATTATTCCAAATCTCGTCACTACGCACCACCCACGAGAAATCCTGGGGACGGGCCTGGGATGTATCTTATGAAATCGAAACTGTTCTTGTTCTTCAATGGGAACTGAGGGGAAAATTAAAAACCGGAGAACGATGTAGATGCCATGGGGGGTATGATGAGGTATTTTGTTTGGAGGAAGGTCTAGACACGCCCTTGCCTTATGATCTGAAAATGATTCATTATTTGAGTGAATTTGTGTTACTAAACCAAGATGACTGTTATATTACTCATTCAAAATGGTCGTCATGCAGTTTAGTATGGAACAAGCAACTGAAATCATTATCAATGCGTAATGTTATACAAAGTAGGTATAGTTATGTAGTTGTCATTTTCGCTGATAGTTAGTATATATCAGTGCCCTTATTCCTTACGTCAGTTCAGCAGTTTATGTTACACTTATTTCAGTCAAAAGCAATATATTACAGAGTTCATGTATAAAAATGTTAAAAGAATATGCAAATGACTAAGGAGTGACACACAGGAAGCTCCATATATAGTTTTTAGAATATAAAACAGTAAGAACATTATCTAACACATAAAGTGGGTATGAACATGAAAAGGGAGACAATTAACTTTGCTGCTGTTTCAGAATAAGTTTAACTAATCATAGTACTTTAAAGGAAAGTGAATTTCATAATTTAGGACCAATATAACGAATACTGTTATTACTTAGTTGCCAAACATTTACATTGCTTCAGTACTTGCTTCATTACCAGAGGAGAGGAGACTCACATGTTAATGAGATCACTCAACATCTTCAGACAGCATTATGAATGATGCATTGTTTAAAATTCAAAAGCATGGGCAGACAATGTATGCTAGAGCGAGTATCTGTGTTTGGACGACATCAAACTCATTTCTCTCACAAAATGGAAGTCCTGCTATATAGTTCCCCAGTTATTTATTCAAAAATGCCTCCACGAAAATTACTCCGTATACATTGCCCAAATTACGGAGAATGGTCAAGGAAATGTAAAACTAGACGGCGACAGTTTTGGTTAGGATAGGCTACGGCCCTAGCATAACGTTGTGTGCCGTTAACTGTTAAATGATTAAAATATCAATTTTAAAGATTTCTTCCAATCATTTACAAAAGTTTGCCACTTTGTGTGATATTACAACACAATATTTGCATATAATACCATAGCTGATACATAAACACAGATACTTGCTCTATATTAAAGGAGAATCAAACCCTACAAATTTGTATACGCAACATGAAATAAAAGTGTATGATGAACATCGTCCCAAAATTTCGTCCACAAATATTGTTTCTTTCTCGAGTTTATACAGGTTTGAAACTCAAAGAAGGGCATTGCCATTTTCGCTTCAGATGAATGCAAACTGACTTGAGTAAGTCAACTTTTGATGCCACACAACCCACGGTAGCAGGAATTTAATGTATTTCTTTGTTTTCTTTATCTACAATTACCATGAATGCACATGTACCAATGTACACTTCTTGTGTTGAATTACTGAGGTGTATCATGCAAATATTAAATTAATATTAATTTGATTTGAATTTATACATGACTTTTTAAAATATTTGACAACAGATTATAAAGAAAAACAAAGCTTTTCAGTTACAAGTCGACAGGTGACATCGCAATCTTTTTCAAAATGGCTGCATCCAACTTTCAAATTGGAATATCACGGAACGTGAACAATTTGTTTGGATGATATTTGGTGAAGATGTCCCCGACATGTTAGTCTCTTATTTAACATAAATATATCATTTTCAAAAATGTCAGACTTTAATATTCCTTTATTTAGGATAGGCCTACGTTTGGCCTATTGAAAGAAGAAAAGACTCACAATCGATGCATTCAACAAATAGGACATGTACTATGTGACAGAAAAGCTTCCATACAACTCAAACTGAAAACAATCAGCACCTTTGTATATCCAACGCTTGTATACAACAGCGAGCTATGGACTCTCATGAAAAATCTTGAAGAATGCTTGAACATTTCCAGCGAAACTGTTAAGGCGAATGTTATATGCAAAATTTACTGACACAATCCGAAATGAAGACCTATATAGAAGAGCAAAACAAACCGAAATATCTACATAATTAAGGAGAAGAAGACTGAATTGGCTACTGGCTAGATCATCTAATGCGACTGCCAGACGAAACACCAGCGAAACTAGCACTAAAAGAACATCCAAGAAAGACAAATAGAAAGAGAGGCCGACCTAAACAAACATGGGATGCTTTGATCAACAGCTACTTAAAACCCATTGGAAGGAAAATAACCACACTAACTGAGAACGAATACGAGAGAGAGAGAGAGAGAGAGAGAGAGAGAGAGAGAGAGAGAGAGAGAGAGAGAGAGAGAGAGAGAGAGAGTGTGTGTGTGGGGGAGGTATAGTAACAAGGATAATGTGCTGACTAGAACGGAACAGCCACTAAGATAGATATGTGTTTGGCAGCCCATTTCTTCATAGAATGACATTATCGTTTAAAATAAAGGTCAGTTATTATTAAAGGGGCAAGTTTACAGAGACTGTACTTTTATATCTTATGGACTGCATCGAAATTCATGCTAGTAGCACTTTATTCCGACTTTATAGCATGTTATGGCAACACTCATTTTTGATGATGTCATTTCCTTAGTCTTGTGAAGTTCCTTTTGTTTCCTATTGATATTTATAGCGACCTTTACCACGTAAGTCAGAATACTATTCTTTGTAATATTTGAAAGTATCACGTCAGTGAGACGCAGTTGATGGTAACCGAAAGCGATTTATTTCACATGTCAGGAACGTGTGCAGGAAATATACATTTACATTTCAAAGGGAAAGTAAACACTTTTAGTAATAGCCAGGTATTGAAAATAAGAGAAATGTGGTGTGGCGGCTCTACTCTTGTTGAATCACAAACTTCAGACAGTCATATCTCGGTAACCGAACACGCTAAAAAGTTGGAATGAAGTGCTAATAGTTTTTTAATGTTCTGTGAGACCGTAGAATCAAAGTTTAGTGTACACTTGCTCTTTATTTCCCAATCTCAAAACATTAGAATTGTTCGTATTAGATCAAAAGACAATTTGGTAACACACACACTCAGTGAGCTCCTTTAAGCATGTTATGGTTTTCCAGTCAAATAATTCACTCTCTTCTACCAACTTATACAGTACCGTACTATATACACTACAATGTGTTGATAACTCATATATCCCGCAATTAGACGCCCGAGACAATAACCCCAGGCATTCCACGAGAGGAAATCGAGTTGTTTCGAGGACATGTGCTTTTTAGAGTTTCACTTAAAGTCTTAATTTTCAACAAGGTCTGGTCAAGCTTGCATTTTTCATCTCCCTAAGACGATAATTGTGTTAAGGTATCGCCAAGAGGCAACACTGACTCTTGGTGTCAACGAGATAATGTTGCTGTGGCGCTCGGAGATGAGGAATTAAGTCGACTCGGTCAACGATATTGGGGTCACCGTGCTCGAGAAGGTTATTGTAAAAGGTACTATCTACTCAGGAACGTGGATCTGTTTACATCATTTAGTGCTTATTACGTTGTGCGTAGGCATTCATGTCGTCAGTGTTAGACCAAATCTATACTGTGTAATGGCCAACTGTATACTAATAGGACATTTATTCAACCCGAACAAAGGTTTAGTCATTGATTCCACTTTCAAGGGGTACGTAGCAATTTGCAATGGATAATTACATGCCGTCTGATCGGGGAAAATGAATAAATAGAAGCTGTTTTGACATTTACTTCAATACAATCGTCGTTATTACAATATAATCGTCGCAATACAGCAATATAGTAGGGTCTATTTTATTACTATTTGTGACTATTTGTCTACTTTTTTCTTTATGGATTTAATAACTGGAACCATTTTAGAAGATAACTAGCTCCTATGTACCTTTAGAAAGTAACAGGAAACATTGATATATAATGCCGTCTGCCATCTTGAAAAACTTACATGAAATGTACCGTAATATATCTGACATAAAATGTCTTAGAATGATGAACAATGCGTCAATTCTATATATTTCTGGTATCTCCTGTAGTTTCTTGATCATCACGATATCTACATTCAAGATGGCTGCTGTCCACCATCTTGAAAAACATAAATGTAATATATAATTGTAACCAGATGAGCCAGAATTCGAGATGTCATTTCTCACAAATCTTGGCATCACAAATCCACCGGGGTGGCCATTGTAGAGCTTCGAAATAATCCTGACTACTGAATCCAATATGGTCACTGTCCGCCGCCATCTTGTAGAACACAAGATGTAATATATCTGGCAAGAGGAGCTGGAAGGATAAATTTTCCATTAGGCTACATGGGCATTTTGAGGTTTTGTTTTCCACCACAACATTTGATCACGACATTGATTATAATTAGCTATACGTTATAATTACACATTAGCTTGTCTTTATTAGCTAGTCTATATAAAATAAGACACTAACCGATTTTCAACAACATATTAATATTGGTACGGTCTTAATACATGTATATATGGTAACGGATTGAAAAAAGGACCTTACTAAATGTCATCTTTTTCATGTCATACCTTGTCATGTCATGTTTTTTCCAAGTAATATCCACAACATACACAAACGTGTCTCCAAATACAAGCAACAAACATGCAGAAGAATCAATAAACATCGAATGGTATAACTGTGATCTAAGCAGGTGGAGACTGGCATGGCCTGTCACTAATTATTTACATATATTATTGGCTTTCCTAAAAGTAATGGTAATTGGTCTTTGAGTCGATATTTTTGATATGTTGTCAGTAATCTACTACTTATATTATTTCCATCTTCGTATTAGCATATAAAATGGTAATAAACAGTTGCACTCAGCCTTGCTGTTGTTTTATATCGCAAATTCGATAACCACAATGAATCAACTTACTGTGTTACTATAGCTAGCATAACTGTATACATGACGCAACTACAATTTTATACAGCGTCCCTATATGACTCAATATGACAAATGACAAAACCACGCCAGTTTTAACCCTGCTGAATTGATGTGCTCTGAACTGTCCACGGCCATTTATTTGTTTGTTAAGACCTAAATACACAAGCAATATATACATAACGTTATGAATATGCGGTTTGCCGTAGGCAAAATCATTCTATTCTTGATGGCTATTGGTTGTTATTGTTTTGTCCTGCTGTCGGACCGCAAAGCTATTATCTCTGCCAATCACACTGTTTAATCAACCAGAGATATCAGTATTTGTAAATTGAAGATAATTGAAATGGAAAACAGCGGTCCTTCTTTTCATATACTTTAATCAAGTAAATGGTCCTTTAACGGGACACCCCCTGCTTGATATTGTTGATCCCTGAATTGCGTTATTGACATATTGCTGATAGATCTGTCTTCGATTGTCTTCCTTAGTTATTCTCTTTTGTAATTTTGCATTGTTTTTTTTTCACTTTTGGGAATTGCCCTAAATTCACCGAATTTCGTTCCACGTATATAACAAATGTAAACATAACAAAAAAACTAAATACAACAAATGCTGGTCAAATTTGTCTACCACAAATTGGTGGAGCGTCCGTGTATCAATCAGTTGCTATATCATTAGTATATAAACCCACTGAGTGGAGGCATTTAACATGCCATCAACATTTACGTAGACCTGAATACACAAAACAGTGTATACATCCTCAATGGATGAATATACAGTTTTCTGTATAAAATCACGCTAACTTTTGCTACCGTAAGGTGGATCGTTCATTCCCAAATCGGTTGCTTTTTATCAGAATATAAACCTCACTGAGTAGATGTACTCAGCACGCCCTTAGCATTTATGTAGACCTGAATACACGTAACAGTATATTCATTTTCTCGTGGTGAATCTTTGGTTTTCTACGTTAAAATATTTAGAGGCTATCGCGGTTGTTATTGCCTTGTCCTGGTAGCCAAACATACTGTTTAATCACCGATATCCTGCATTAGTTGTGAGTTAAATAAAAATTATTCGATCTTTCTTTTCATTTGCTGTAATCACGTAAATTGCGCTACAACGGGATAACCATTGTCCGACATTGTTTATCAACTAAATTGCGTCATTGACCTACCAATTTGTCAATTGTCTTATTCAACGATTATTTTGGGTTGAATTTGCATTGCTTTGTCTGTTTCTAAAGTGCGTTCTTTCGAATTTTATGTAAGTTCCCTCCCCATACCTATCTGTCGCGATCAGTTTGGAAATTTTTGCCCCATCAACCAGTCCTAGCCAAAGCGGTGTGAAATATAATAATGGCTCTGTAATATTAATAACCACAGAGCTCTCGGTTGCCCTTTTCCACAATATTGACTGCGATTCAGTCGTAATGCGTTTGATCTGAAAAACAATGGAATGAAAATTACATTGCATTGTGAACAAAACGAATACACATTTTCAACTAGTGACATGTTTTTGTTTTATATCACAACTCATGGTTACAAAGGGCACGTAAGTATGATAACATAACAGGGAGCGTTTTAATATAGAGACTGCGTGCACCGAACCAATTGAAAACACGTTCTTGTCTTCCCCAAGCTTCCTAGGTTTATAATGTGTTACCTTTTATTTATTCATGACCGAAGAAGGGTTTATAGCAATTTCCTTTTTTCTCTCCCACATATGTTCCAAATGTGTATACGACCTACCTTGGTGAAAATAGAGCGTCATGTTATTAAATTACAAACTAATAATAATAATACTTAATGAGTGTAATAATTTCTTACAATTTAAATTATTCATGCATGACCGTGAAACTAAAAAATTGTTATTCCGGAAAACGTAATCTCATTTCGTTATTATCATCAACTACAGCAGATTGAAGCCCAAAATGTCATGTTTTGGCTTCAAGGAAACTTTCGTTCTTTATCTGGGTGCTTCGGAAGTGGCCAAACACTCAATCCATCATCTACCCAATATTAGGTAAATTTGTTCAAGCAAATCGAGAATATCCGTGATCAGACTCGATTTCCCCTTTCGGAAGCAAACAGCTAACAGGCTGACAGAAGCGTCAATTCAAAATTAGGTCAATTTCGTAAAATTATTTAAATGCTCTTTGTAATGTCACCCTCTCGAGATGTCGAGGCGATGCTTCTGACAGGTTCGCGTTGGATCGACTCGTTGCGTTTGGCCCACAAATCGGAAGAGCAACTTTGGTTCCATATGATTCCTTAGTTATGAGATTCTTCTGACGCCGTTTAATTAATTTACTTAGCCAGTAACGTGGTGATTATGTCAGCGGATATAATCGATGAACGCAGTAGAACTGGTAAAAGAAATTTTATTTTATCAACAATGAATTCCCAGCGATAAATCAAACGGGCTACAATTGAGACGTGATAATTTCTTGAAAAGAAATTTAATTTAGGAACAAATGTAGGTTAGACGAATGAGATGTGAGTGTGTGAAGTTATTTACAGATTTTTGTTTATAGAACAGATGCACTGACAATTTTTAGCCATCATTTATTGTACTTCTTTACTTGTAAAACGTACATCATACATTTTCCCTAACAAATATATGAAGTCAATTACAGTTATCAATGTTTTTGTCTCACTGACATTTGGCTGTTCTGACGCGTTATCATGTGTTTATTATATCGTTTAGGGTGACTAAGATTATGCTTGTTGCATAAATCAAGTCGTGAATTAAGATAAATCGTTTTACTTTTCATGCCTTCGCTTGTTTAAAATTTACCTATATACTAATTACTCGATTTTTAAGATGTCCAATTTCCATTGGAATATAATACAACAGAGTAGTCAGCATTTTTTATTCAATTGACGGATCAAATTTGTGGGAATGATGTTGATGTTTTTGACCTTTTGGGGTATATATATAAGGCGACTGAGAGTAACTTCGAACTAAAATTATGTCGCAATGTGCGTCGATCACCACGATCTTATTATATATTACATTGATTTTAATTTAATCTGTAAATTTAGTAACGTAGACCTCAGCAGTTTTCAGTTTAGTAGATGATTTGAATTCTGGTTGGTGGTGAATAACAATAAGTGGGTGGCGTCAAAAATTAAATGGGGTTGGGGGATTCCTAGGGGTCCATTGTTTTCCGGTTATCTATTGTAGCCTTTTCAGAGGCTCAATGGGTGATGCCGAGCAATATGAATTAACTAGCATTAAGCAAAAAGTGTATTAAAGTGCGATTACATAAGATTATCAGAGGCTGACGGACGTGACGATGTAAGAAATAAACCGAACAACCAGCCTAACCAGGGTAACTTGTCACACCTCCTGGAAGAAAAACCGACAACTTACCGCTCGTCATTCGACAGAGGAACCTACTTCAGATGTTGAGGGAGGTATGTCACGCACGCTATAAATTAATATAGGCGGTTTCAGACAACTCTCTGTATTAAACGCCGTACTCTTTTAAATTACATACGTTGCCACGCCGTGCTAATCCATATCCCACGGATTCCAGTCGTGCCACAGGTAATTAGCTGAATACTTTACCCCGAGCGTCTTCTACATAGGACTAACAGTTTACATTAGAATAAATAATATCCTATAGTCAGATAGTTATTATAGTACACTTCTTCCAGCAGAATGATATGATGAATTGTCTCCAGGCAGTGACTACTGTGTCACCTATACATCGAGAGGCACGCCAGCTACTCATTACGCTAAACTTCCAGATAGAAACAGATTGACACCAGCGACAGATCTTCTCGCGATATCAAGCATCAACGTAATCTTTAGTGTGTTAGATAAGGCATAGCCAAAGGGATGTGGGTTGCGTAGTGTGGTGTAGCATTGGCGAAACCATAGAGTTTGCTGGGGATTGGAATTATAACCTCTTACAAAAGAACATCAAAATAGATTCAACTCGATTTTAATCCAGTTAACGTGTCATATCACACTGGGTCCCGTGAACATTGATCAAAAGTAAATATGCGTTAATTTATTATGTAGCATTATGTAATATAGCGCCCATCGCCCTCCAATGTCACCCTTATAACTAAGTAGAACATTGCACACCTATCTGTATCTCGAGAAATCAATTCTTTATGTATTGAGCTAGTTCATACTATTTTTGTTGGATGACAATAGTGGGAATATTAATTAAAAAATGAATTTGTCAACTTTGTCAATGAACCTCACCTAAAATAAGTTTTACTCTCTGAACTCCCATCACTTTAGTTTGGATAGACGAAAAGTTCAAACCTGTATTGAATTTATAGATATACATAAGTTTGGAGCCAAATTTCAGCTCATTTGATCAATGGAAACATCACGCCAATTAAAAAAAAATCAACAAAATCTGGTATTAGGAGAGAAACTGTCTTTTCATTTGTATCATTTTAAATCAGGCATCTCCACACAGACGTCTCTATGCGATGTGCTATCATGCGTGAAATTGCAGTCGTCTTGCTGTAGCCACTGTGCTCAGCATAATTTCAATACAGACATTGATCAAAATTAGGGCTCAACCGATCATCGGAACCGGACATCGGGATCGGCCGATATTCAATACATCGGCAAAACATCGGATCGGTAAAAAACGGTTGTATTTACAGATGCCGCGTACCGATGCTGAAAAAAGAGTGACTCATTTTGCACCAGGATATTTGAGATAACTCCTCCGCAGGTTAAGTACTTTCCGTGGAACATTTTTGCGGGCCGCACATCAGTAATCGTCCTCATGATTATTTTCTAATCCAACCTAATAGCCAATAAAAACTAAAAACATCGCATTGGAACCCTACGTCGGCCGATACAATATCAAATAACATTAGAATTCCTGAACTTAAAAAAAGTACGAAACATCGGAATCGGATAGGATATCGGCCGATGTTGTGAGGAAAAAAACATCGGCCATCGGATCGGCCGATATTAGACATTTTGGTAGAGCTCTAATCAAAACATTCCGTAATAGGATGCCGTGAAACGTATCTCCTGATACTTTCAAATACCCGAAGTTATTCGGTCCCTCTTTTATTCAAACTACTGGGTGGTAGCGTAGCGCAGTGGATTACGTGTTCCGCTTGCATTATAAAGTCTAGGGTTCAAATCCCACTCGGTGGCTGCTTGTTCGTTAAAAAAGCTGTACGGCAATTGCTCATGGTTTTCGGATTTTTTATTTCATTAAAAAGCTGTGCTGCAGTTGTTGATGGTTTCGTTGTAGTGGGAGAGCAATTCATTCTGAGAAACAGTAGGTTCATGGGTTAAGTTCGGCATGGCTGTCCTGCAGTAGTGACTGTCAGGTTGCTACGACCTCTCTCAGCATTTAGGAAAGTGGCTAAAGGTTGAGAGTCTCACTCTCGTCCTTCGGATGGGGATGTTAAATGGCGGTCTCGGGAGCAGGAATGGATTGTATGGTTACACGCCTGCCTCGTTACCCTCTGAACACTGTTTGAAAAGAGTATCAGTATTTGTAAATTGAGGAGAATTGAAATATTATTGAAAACAGCGGTCCTTCTTTTCATACACTGTAATCAAGTAAATTGCCCTATAACGGGGCAGCCTCTGCTTGATATTGTTGATCCCTCAAATTGCGTTATTGACTTGTTGCTGATGGATCTGTCGATTGTCTTTCTTAGTTGTTCTCTTTTGTAATTTTGCATTGTTTTTTTTCACTTTTCATGAATTGGCCTAACTTTACC
Organism: Psolus chitonoides; assembly: GCA_027564615.1. Classification (NCBI taxonomy): domain Eukaryota; kingdom Metazoa; phylum Echinodermata; class Holothuroidea; order Dendrochirotida; family Psolidae; genus Psolus; species Psolus chitonoides. The sequence continues at coordinate 6,863 of JAODUJ010044362.1, read as the reverse complement.
AAACTTCGTTCCACGTAAATGCAAACCCCACCTGGTCAAATTTGTGTACCATAAATTGTTGGAGCGTGCGTGTATAAATCAGTTGCTATAACATCAGTATATAAACCCACTGAGTGGATGCACTCAACATGCCCTCGACATTTACGTAGACCTGAATACACAAAACAGTATATACATCTTCGAGGGATGAATATACAGTTTGTGTATGAAACAAATGCTAACGCTAACTTTCGCTATCACAAAGAGAATCGTCCTTGTATAAATCGGTTAATATAACTTCAGCATATAAACCCCACTGAGTGGATGTACTCAATATGCCCTCAGCTTTTATGTAGACCTGAATACACAAAACAATATCTTCATCTTCTCGGGGTGAATCTGTGGTTTTCTGTGTTAAAATATAATCTATTCTTAGAGGCTATTGCGGTTGCTATTGCTTTGTCCTGGTGTCCACACGGCTAATGAATCTGCCGGACATACCTTTAATCACAGACATCAGTATTTGTAAATTGAATAACAATTATTCGATTTTTCTTTTCATTTGCTGTAATCACGTAAATGACGCTACAACGCGATAAACCTTGTCCGACATTGTGTATCACCTAAATTGCGTCATTGACCTACCATTGTGTCCATCGTCTTCTTCAACGATTAAAATGTGTTGAATTTGCATTGCTTTGTCTGTTTCTAAAGTGCGTTTTTCTCCGAATTGTGTGCAAGTTCCCTTCCCATATCGTAGAACCTATCTGTCACGATTAGTCTGTTCATTTCTGAACCATCAACCAGTTTTAGCCAAAACGGTGTGAAATATAATAATGGCTCTGTTATATCAATACTACAGAGCTCTCGGTTGCCCTTTTCCATAATATTGACAGCGTTTCAGTAGTAATGCGCTTGATCTGAAAAACAATTGAATGAACATTACGTTGCAGTGTGAACAAAACGAAAACACATTTTCAACCAGTGACATGTTTTTGTTTTATAGCACAACTCATGGTTACAAAGGGCACGTAAATGGAATAGCATAGCAGGGAGCGTATCATTATAGCGACTGGGTATACCCAACCTTATTGAAAGCACGTTCTTGTCTTCCCTAAACTTCCTAGGTTTCTAATGTTTGACCTTTTATTTATTCATCGCCGTAGAAGGGTATAGCACTTTCCTTTCCTCTGCCACAGATACGTTCCAAATGTGTACACGACATACTCTCATGGAAATCAGAACGATGTTAATAAATTAAAAACCAATAATAACAAAATATTTATTAAGTGTAATAATTTCTTACAATTTAAATTATTTATGCATGACCGTGAAACCAAAAACAAAAATCTAGAAAACGAAATCTGATTTCGTTATTATCATCAACTACAGCAGGTTGAAGCCGAAAAGTCAATTTTAGACTTCAAGGAAATTTGCATTCTGTATCTGGGTGCTTCGAAGGTGGCCAAACACTCAATCCATCATCTACCTAATAGTAGGTAAATTTGTTCAAGCAAATCGAGAATATCAGTGATCAGACTCGATTTCCTTTTTTCGGAAGCAAACAGGCTGACAGAAGCATCAATTCAAAATTAGGTCAATTTTGTATAAATATTTAAATGCTCTTGGTAATGTCACCCTCTCGAGATGTCGAGGCGGTGCTTCTGACAGGTTCGCGTTGGATCGACTCGTTTCGTGTGCCTACAAATCGGAAGAGCAACTTTTGTTCCATATCATTCCCTAGTTGTGAGATTCTCCTGACGTCGTTTAATTAATTTATTTAGCCAGTAACGTGGTGATTATGTCAGCGGATATAATCGATGAACGCAAGAGAACTGGTAAAAGAAATTTAATTGTATTAACAATGAATTCCCAGCGATGAATCAAACGGGCTACAATTGAGACGTGATAATTTCTTGACAATATATTTAATTTAGGAACAAATGTAGGTTAAAAGAATGAGATGTGAGTGTGTGAAGTTATTTACATATATTGTTTTTCTTAGAATAAAGGCACTGACAGTTTTTGGCCATCATTTATTGTACTTCTTCTCTTGTAAAACGTACTTCATACATTTTCCTTAACAAATATATGAAGTCAATTACAGTTATCAATGTTTTTGTCTCACTGACATTTGGCTGTTTTAACGCGTTATCATGTGTTTCCTATATCGCTATGGTAACTAAGATGGTGCTATGCTTGTTGCATAAATCAAGTCGCGAATTGAGCTAAACAATTGAAAATAAATCGTTTTACTTTTCGTGCCTTCGCTTGTTCAAAATTTACCTATATACTAATTACTCGATTTTCAAGATTTCTACTTTTCATTGTAATATAATGTAACAGACTAATCAGCAGTTTATATTCAATTACCGGATCAAATTTGTGGGAATGACGTTGTGATGATTTTTACTTTTTGGGTATCTATATAAGCCGACAGAGCGGTAACTTCGAACTGAAATTATGTCGCAATATGCGTCGATCACCACGATCCTACTCTACATTAGATTGATTGTTAATTTATTCTTTAAATTTAGTAACCTAGACCTAATCAGTTATCAGTTTAGTAGACGATTTGAGTACTGGTGAATATCAATAAGTGGATGGCGACAAATATGAAAAGGGATTTGGGGATTTCTAGAGGTCCATTATTTTCCTGTTATCTATTTTAGCCTTTTCAATGGCTCAACGGTGATGCCGAGCAAAATGGATTGACTAGCACTATGCGAAAAGTGTATTAAAGGGCAACAACACAATATTATCACAGGCGGACGGACGTGGCAGTGTAAGAAATAAACCAAGCAACCGGGGAAACTTGTCACACCTCCTGGTGGAAAACCGACAACTTATTGCTCGTCATTCGATAGAGGAACCTACTTTAAATGTTGAGGGAGGTATGTCACGCACGCTATAAATTGATTTCGGCGGTTTCAGACAACTCTCTGTATTAAACGCCGTACTCTTTAAATGACATGCGTTGCCACGCCGTGCTAATCCATATCTCACGTATTCCAGTCGTGCCACCGGTAATTAGCTGAATACTTTACCCCGAGCGTCTCCTACATAGGACTAACAGTTTACATCAGAATAAATAATATCTTATAGTCAGATAGTTATTGTAATCTTCTTCCAACATGATGAACTGTCTCCAGGCAGCGACTACTGTGTCACCTATACATTGAGAGGCAGGCCAGCTACTCATTACGCAAAACTTCCAGATGTAAACAGTTTGACACCAGCGCCAGATCTCTCGCAATATCACGCATCGTCGTAATCTTTAGTGGGTTAGATATGGCATAGCCAAATGGATGTGGGTTGCGTTGTGTGGTGTAGCATAGGCGAAACCATAGAGTTTGCTGGGGATTGCAATTCTGACTCTTTAAAAAGGAACATCAAAATAGATTAAACCCGATTTTTATATTAGTCAGTTAATATGTCATTACACTGGGTCCCGTAAATTGATCAAGAGTACATTTGCGCTAATGTATCATGTAGCATTACGTAATATAGCGACCATCGCCATTTCGACCATGTGCCGAACATTGCGCACATATCTGTATCTCGAGATATCAATTCTCCATGTATTGAGCTAGTTCATATTATTTTTTGTCAGATGACTATAGTGGGAATATTACTTAAAATATGAATTTGTCAACTTTTTCAATGGACCTCATCTTAAAAACGCAGTTTTCAACACAACTCTACTCTTTGAACTCCCATAAATTTTATTTGGATAGACGTAAAGTTCAAACCTGTATTGAATATATAAATTCATAAGTCTGGAGCCGAATTTCAGCTCATTTGATCAATGGAAAAATTACGCCAATTTAACAAAAAACTATTTAGAAAAAATATGGTATTCAGATGGAAACTGTCTTTTCATTTCAATCGTTTCAAATCAGGCATCTCCACACAGATGTCTCTGTGCGAGGTGCTATCATGCGTGAAATTGCAGTCGCATACAGTGTAGTCACTGCGCTAAGCAGAATTTCAGTACAGACATTGATTAAAATTATAGGGCTCAACGGATTATCGGAATCGGGCATCGGGATCAGCTGATATTCCATACATCGGCAAAACATCGGATCGGCAAATATCGGATGTATTTACCGATGCCGCGTACCGATGCTGAAACAAGAGTGACTCATTTTGCACCAGAATATTTGGAATAACTCCTCCGTATGTTAAGTACTTCTCGTGGAACATGTTTGCGAGCCGCACATCAGTAATCGCCTAGGTAGATTTTTTGTTATTGGAGATCAGATCGGAGTACAGGAAGAAAGAGTACATCGCTCACGATTATTGTCTAATCCAACCTAATAGCCAATAAATATAAAATCGCATTGGAACGTACGTTGGCCGATACAATATCGTATAACATTAGAATTATCAAACTTCGGATCGGGCATCGGCCGATGTTGTGAACAAAAAATCTGACATCGGATCGACCGATATTAGTAATTTCGGTAGAGCCCTAATCAAAACATTCCGTAATAGGATGCCATGAAACGTATATTCCGATATTTTCAAATGACCGCAGTCCCTCTATTATCCAAACTACTGGGTGGTAGCGTAGCGCAGTGGATTGAGCGTTCCGCTTGCACTAAAATGTCCCGGGATCAAATCCCACTCGGTGGCTGCTTATTCGTCAAAAAAGCTGTACGGCAGTTGTTGATGGTTTCGCAAATTGTTGGTTTCATCAAAAAGCTGTGCTGCTGTTGTAGACCATAGATGGTTTCGTTGTAGTGGGAAACAGTAGGTTCATGACGGGTTAAATTCGGCATGGCTGACCTGCAGTAGTGACCGTCAAGTTGCTACGACCTCTCTCATTATTTAGAAAAGTGGGTAAAGGCTGAGAGTCTCACTCACGTCCTTCCGATGGGGACGTAAGAGCGCTCTCGGGGGCAGGATGGGATTGTATGGTTACACGCCTGCCTCGTTACCCTCTGAACACCGTTTGAAAAGAGAACGTGAGCTATCGCCGGTGTTCATCCATGATCACACTTGGCTCCAGGGTTCCTCGATGAGCAATAGTTGGCTTCCTGAACCCGTATATTACTAAGCTAAACTAAACTTCTGGATCTGACTTCGGGTAGCATATAGACCCCATCGTCTATATATTCCATCGAAACGAGGGAAAGCAGGGCAATCTCTTTAAACAAAATCATGACTACGCCCTGGAAAAAGATCCGCCTCCCGTAAATTCCCAGTACCCCCAATAATGTGAAACATAGGAAGTTTAGCCTCAGGGGCCATTTTGTATCATTCTCTCTCCCCACTCCTTCTTTCGTCAACAATGACACATAGAAACAAAACAAACGACAGTACCCGGCAATGCACAATTAATGTCTTAAATTTAATAATATAAAAGCTGTACCTTGTTCGACTTGTATGCTTGACTTAAGGGGGACGCACACCCGGGGGACAGAATGATATAATGTATAAACCAAAAAATATGTTTATTTTATAGCCTAACTATAGACAGATATTAGAGCGTTTACATTATGCGTAGCGATTGGAAACGCAACTGTAATCACCATTACGATGTTAGTTAATAAGACTTATGTCTTTACGAGACCTTGGCAACGAAGAAAATGTTTGATATAGTTGACACATAATATATGACAATTGATCAAAACATGTTTTGCTTAGCGAGGCGCTATATCGCCGCATTTAAACGTTTTAATGCACGAAGACATACGTTTTACGGGCAGCGCGTTTGTATACATCCCTGCGTGTATAAAAAGATAAAAAGAAATAGGCGCCTTACCTAAACTGTAGCGAGAGCCCCGTTTCGTTTTTCCCCCGAGGCCACCATCGATTCTTACGGGGAAAATTAAAATTTAGCATCCTTATACGCAGAGCCGAAGCTCGGTGAAGCGAGCTGTGGATTCTCACACTCGCTATGTTTGGGTTTGTGGTCGAGAATCATATACGGAACTAAAATTCAATTACTCACTTTACCAAGCGGACAAGGTACCGCGAAAATCAAGTCATATACATTTTTTGAAGTAGGCCTACAGTATAGAATAAATAGGGGAAATATATTGCAGTCTATGCTTTTAGAGTCACTCGCAATTGTTTCGCCGTGAGGCGTTTGGTCAGAGTCGATGTTAACGATTTATTTTAAAGATTAATTAGACGCGACGGGGTTCCCTTGTCAGAGATAGTATTAGGCATAGATATTCTTTATATTGCAAGCGGGTTCAACATGTGCGTGCATTGTCTGATCAAATGACTTTTTAACCAACATGAACCCGCTGACACACCACTTCAAAATGTTGTCTGCCGACGCCTTTATAAAGTTAAACATGTTCACTAATCTGACGGTTTAATGTTTGCAACTGATCATATGATATAAGCGAGACCGTTTCTGTCGAAATTTACTTTACTGGCAAATCAATCAATTAAAATCTTAGTATAAAACATTATTTTAGACATGTAAATTAGCCCGCTGTTTAACAAGAATTTATTGTATCGGCTATCCGATTATAATAGGTCGATTGTTGATAATCTTTTAGCAATAAACCCTAACCTTTAATCCTAACCCTAATGGCCAATCAAAAAATTCCTTGTTAACAAGCGCGCTTCAGCTGTGTAAATTGAAGTAGAATTACATTGATGTACGAAAACATTTCTTCACAAAACATCCCTCATAACACAAAATATGCTAACTTAAATATGTTCATCATCAGTTATTGAATTACAAAATATGCTATATATCTCATTTTCAAATTAAATATAGGGCCTATCTGTTTATCAAATTGCTACAAATTAGGTTCCTTTAGGCATAATAGGTATAATATGTTCTTTGTTAATACATTGCATTTTGCCATTATTCTACATTTTTAGCGAGACCCCCAATAAAATGTGTCAGTAGTTTT
>JAODUJ010044251.1:0-12204 GCA_027564615.1 Psolus chitonoides | reverse complement strand
AAGAACATTGAAGATGACCGATTGGACCCATGAGGTACTTGAATCTTTAGCAAATTTCTCTCCCTGGATCTGGACTGAAAACTGTGGCCCGTCTGGGTTGCAGTTCTGGAGGGCCGTGAAGAGACAGTCGCTGTAGATGTGGAACTGGGCATTGTCAAAGGTCTCCACGTGAGATGCTCCTGATATTCTACAGATGCCCTCCTCTGTTGAATCAAAAGGAAAGGGTTTATTATGATGGGGAAGGTAAAACAATGAACCTACATATATTGTAGAGAAAAATGTACTCTATCATTAGCTGAAAACCCCATGTTAATATCTGCTACCATTCTCAAGATATCTCACTTTGAATAATTGTCAAACTAACTGACAAACACTTTTGCGCATCAATCTTATGATGTCACAGTTACATTTTGTCTACTTAAGCCTATGTGTTTCTTAATATTTGGAGGACTAAGTTTATAAATTTTCAGCAAAGCATCCACTATGCTAAAAATAATATTTTCCCAAAATATGAATAATTTTAGCATACTGTCCCACGGCACAGATGTATCTAGCCTTGTTGGCTGCCTGGACGCATTCAATCAATTAATTATACTTACTACTCTGGTAGTTCTGTCCGGTGAATCCCATGGCACAAGTACAGATGTATCTGACCTCGTTGGCTACCTAGGCACATGCACTAAATTAATTCTACTTACTTCTCTTGCAGTAAAAGGTTCCTAGCAATTGAGTTTTCACTAATACTTTTCTGAGCAAAACCCAAAATTCCATCAGAAATATTTTAAGTTTTATCAACTGCCTTGCCTGGTAGTATAGTTTTATCAACTGTCTTGGGGTCGACTCCGGGCCGGGTAATACCAAAGACTCGAAAACCGTACCTACTCCCATGTCCATTGGAAAAATTCCCTCAGTTTTTCCTGATATTTGGTGTTTTTCTAAAATTCCCCCAGTTTTCCCTGACTGGAAAAATGCGAACTCATTTTAAACTAGGTTTTCCTCGATTTCCAGAATGGCTGGGAGCCCAGTTCTGTCTGGTGAATCCCAGGTACAGATGTATCTGGCCTCCTTAGCTGCATCGACTAAATTAATTCCACTTACTGATATTTTTCTGTCCAAGGAATCCATGGCACAGGTACAGATGGTTGCCTGGATGCATTCACTAAATTAATTCCTCTTACTGATATTTTTCTGTCCAGTGAATCCATGGCACGAATACAGATGGCTGCCTGAATGCATTCACTTAATTCATTCTATTTAATGCTCTGGCAGTTCTGTCCATGACACAGGTACAGATGTATCTGGCCCGGTTAGCTGCATCCACTAAATTAATTCCACTTGACTAATATTTTTCTGTCCAGTGAATCCATAGCACAGGTACAGATGCCTGCCTGGATGCATTCACCAAATTAATTATATTTATTGCTCTGGCAGTTCTGTCCATGGCACAGGTACAGATTCATCTGGCCTTGTCAGCTCCATCCACTAAATTAATTCTACTTAATGTCTGGCAGTTTTGTCTTGTGAATCCCATGGTGCAGGATATCTGGCCTGGTTGGCTGCCTGAACGCATTCACCAAAATAATTATACTTACTGCTTTGACAGTTCTATCCATGGCACAGGTACAGGCGTATCTGGCCTCGTTAGCTCCGTCCACTAAATTAATTCTACTTAATGTCTGGCAGTTTTGTCTGGTGAATCCTGTGGTGCAGGGTATCTGGCCTTGTTGGCTGCCTGGATGCATTCACTAAATTAATTTCTACTTACTACTCTGGCAGTTCTGTCCAGTGAATCCCATGGCACAGGTACAGATGTATCTGGCCTCGTTGGCTGCCTGGACACATTCGCCTCCATTTTGACATGGCGAGTTCAGGCATGGGTGCTGGCCGTATACTGCCTCAAGGGTGACGGCAGCTGGCGTACAGGAGAACATCACAGTCAACTGAAATCATGAAAAAGAATAATACAATATGATTCATCACAAATTAACACTATAGATGACCATGGACCACAGAACCAGAATGATTTGGACGAGCCTGATTGATGGAAAAAGGAAATAATTTGAAAAGTTCATGCGCAACGGTAGATTTATGAAATTCTGAAAGAAGCACTACCCAAGTACAAATATGACAAACACTCAATACTGTACCATTAAATCTGTAGGAAAAGAAGCATTTTGGCCGTTTTCATAAGATGACCCCAACTGACCACTAAATGACCGTTGACCTAAAAATCTCAGAACACCACTGATGACCCATAACCCAATGATCATTGTGTAAAAATGTCGTCAAAATCTGTTAAAGCGTGTATGTATGGCACAGCTTCGGCCCTCAACCGACTACTAGAAGACCTTGGACCTCGAATGACACTCAGATGACCGTTGACCTAAAAATCCTGAACACCCCAAACAAAGGAAGCACTACCCAAGTACAATTATGACGAAAACTCAACACTGTACCATTAAATCTGTTGGAGAAGCATTTTGGCCGTTTTCATAAATTGACCTCAAATGACCACCAGATGACCATTGACCTCAAATTCCTGAACACCCCACAGGAAGCACTACCCAAGTACAATTATGATGAAAACTCAACACTGTATCATTAAATCTGTAGGAGAAGAAGCATTTTGGCCATTTTCATAAATTGCCATTGCCCCCAAATGACCCCAAGATGACCATACACCCCAAATTCCTGAACACCCCGAAGGAAGCACTACCTAAGTCTAATCATGACAGACTCTCGACATTGTACCATAAAAACTGTAGGAGAAGAAACATTTTGGCCGTTTTCATAAATTGACCCCAAATGAGCACTAGATGACCACTGACCACAAATTCCTGAACACCCCGAAGGAAGCACTACACAAGTATATTTATGACGAACATTAATCACTGTACCATTAAATCTGTAGGAGAAGAAGCGTTCTGGGTGTTTTCATAAATTGACCCCAAATGACCATTAGATGACCACTGACCGCAAATTCCTGAACACCCTGAAGGAAGCACTACACAAGTATAATTATGACAATCACTCACCCCTGTACCATTAAATCTGTAGGAGGAGAAGCGTTTTGCGTGTTTTCATAAAATCACCCCAAATGACCACTAGATGACCACTGACCTCAAATTCCTGGACACCCCGATGGAAGCACTACACAAGTATAATTATGACAAACATTCAATACTGTACCATTACATCTTTAGGAGAAGAAGCGTTTTGCGTGTTCACATAAAATGACCCCAACTGACCACTAGATGACCGTTGACCCAACATCTCTGACCACCACTGATGACTCATCACCCAATGATCATTGTGTCCCAGTTTCATCAAAATCTGACATACTATGTGGGCATGGGAGCAATTTGAACAATTGTGGACAGATAGACACAGCACCATCACAATAGCTCAAACCAGCAAGTTGTTATGAGCTAATAACTACATGGTGATCCTAAAATAATGTGTCAAACTATATCTACTATGACAAGCATGCCAAAACCAGAGCTAATGACCTTCACTGGTGAGCCTGTAGGGTATTGGGGGTTCATGAATAACTTTGATGTCAATATTGGGTCAATGGGTCTTGACTACAGAACCAAACTTACATACCTTTTATAGTTGTGTGATAGTATAGAAACTGCACTCTTGGATCCAGTTATGGGGTATCATCAGGCCCTGATCATTTATTGCAAAATTAGGTCTTAAATAGGCAGCAAATAGAGGCCAATAGGCTCTTAGGGACCTAAGTGGAATGATGAGGAAGTGTGGATAACAGTAAACCAAATGGGTTATACTGCGAATTTAGACAGTACTGACACAATGTTTCCAATTCAAGAAAAGTTGCCTATATATGGATATACCTTCGATCAGATTGGGCAAGATATACACACAGGCTGTTTATATCAGCAAAGTAAACTAGGTTTGTGGATTTTGACAGAACTCTTAGAACAACAAGCAAGTGCCGCTAATAGCATGTACTGTGAAATGTTGGTAAGGGTTTTACTGTTGGTAATCACCATTGTACACAGACTCACAAACATTATTTTAATTGTTTTCATTTGCTGTTTATCGTACAGTGAACCATCATTATAGAACATATATAGGCTTTGTACTGAAGTATGCACATATTGTGGCAGTTTGAGTTGATGTTCGTAATAAGTAACTGGGTAGACATTAATAACAAAGCAATGATGAGTTCACAGAAAGTAAGTCTTCTCCTTCCCTTGGGTAGAGTTAGGCCTACATAAGGTTCACGATTGTACACAGACTTACAAATATTATTTTTAGTGTTTTTATTTGCTGTATATCTTATTGTGAACCATTGTTATATCGTCGTTATATGATGATCATCATCATAGAACTCCATAGAACATACATGGGCTTCGTACAGAAGTATGCACATACTGTGGCAGTATGTTATGGATAAATTGATGTTGGTGAGATGTCACGGAGTAGATATTAATGATAAAGGAGTGATGAGTTCACAGAAAGCAAGTCTTCTCTTTTCCTTATGAGGAGTAATAAGCCTACAAATACAATACCTTGTGGTTTTGATGGCAAAATATCATGTGTAGAATTTTTCATAGCAGATGCGGAGGGATCAGCAATCCTGAGGTTAAAATATCAATGTCACTTATAATTAGATGTCTCCTTGATACTGGTGCTGAGGTTTTGACTATTAATGAACCTTTTTGAGCACTCACTCAAAATGATGACTCATGTACATTTCTGCTCTTGTTAAAATTAATGCTGCATATGGAGTTAAAGTACCCTATATGTGGATCTGAATAAAACTGTGGTGGGCCACAAGTTTCCAGACATGGGCTTCATGGTGGTTAAGGACTCTGAAAATGAAGAGTTTATAGAGAACAAAAAGGAAGTACCTGAGCACATACCAGCTCTCGTCTCCAATTTTTTGGAGATGAGAACTTTCAACTTTCTGTCCTAATTTACTCAGATGATATTCTCATATTTGGCCATACCTTCGAGAGGTCAAGTCAACAACTGGAGGTGGTGTATTGAGTAGGCTTCGATCATATATTCTGAAGGTCAAACCCAGGAAATGTCATTTGAGGAACAACTAAGATACTTTGGTCACATTCCTTGCCCATGAAGTTATCCAAGCTTAAAAGAGGTCACAGACAGAGAGGTTAAGAGCTTCACAAGTCTGTTAAGTTATAACATCTTTGTCCCCGACTTGGCCAAGATCCCAGCTCCTCTACATGCTTTAGCAGGTGGCAAGAAAGGAGAAACCTAAACACAAACACAATCCAACAAAATCTGTTGCAGGTATATGGGAACAAAACATGAGGATGCTCTCCATTTTAAGCAGCCTAACCTAACCTTCAATGATTTTAACTAGGGCTGTATATAGTTGGTAAGTATAGGGGCCTTGGTGGTGCAGACAGATACACATTGGTAACTGTTACAGTGGATTACCAGGGTATTACGAAGGACAATTATGTATCATGTGATACCCAGACATACCAGCCTTGTTACTCACTGAACACTCTGAAGAACCAATGAAGAAGAGGAGGCTAACACCGGCCTTCATCCATAATCACACAGCTTCCGGGTTCCTAGATGAGCCTTCCATGAGGGCTTCCTGAACCCATAGAATTGTAATTTTAAATCAAAATAATTCAGTTCATTCTGATATAATGTAATAAACATACATATATTATCAATTGTTCTACTCTACCACCACCATGTAAACAATAAGACCTGAGAAAGCTGAAGGGTCGAAACAGCTGATCAGAAGACATCAGTCGTAACTGTGTTTGTATTATATGGGCCTGATTTTAGCCAACATAAGCCACAGTAACCAACCCAAATGCTCACCATGGCAAACCATAAACAATTCATCAGAGTGTGACATATCGCTGTTCACCCACCCAAACAAATAACATGGTCACCATTGCTATGGTGATTGCTATGGTGATGGATGAAAGTAAAATAACACCAATATAGGTCTAACATAAGATTGAACTACATAATTTCACCTGGGCAATAATCAAACCATCACACGTCATTTTCTAATTGGATTGCTTCCTTTCATCGTTAAATGGGACTGTGAAAGCATTTTTTCTCTCAAAACAATGAACGATACATAGACCAAACAAACTTTACAGTGGCATCACATTATAAATTCTTGTAATGTTCACAGCGAGTTGGAATGCTTATCAAATGTTTCCGAAAACCTGTCAAATTGGCACACTTCCTACTGAAACCTAGTTCCGGAGTTCATAGTTAGGTGAAAGAGTGACCTTTCTCCGGGACACCCAAATGAACCCTTAGGGCATCTCAATTTCCTAATTAAAGGGTTCATTTCCGTTACCAAAACACAACAAATCTACTGATGTTGACACACACTATGCCAAAAATACTGATATTTACATTTTCAATTCAACTTGGGCAGGAATATTGGAGTGATATTTGCAAACTTTACAAATTGCGATACAACAGCACCTTCCGCCAGTATGTTCCAATACTAACACAGATAATGCACTCAGAATGAATTTAGCCTATTACATGTGCCGCTATGCTGGGAACATAAACACTAGCTATACACACATAGTCTCACTGATGGTTATCTGGGTGTTTACAAGAAATCTGGGAGCTTTGGATTATTATCCTAACTATTATTATGTCTGTATAAAGAAGAAGTCAATTTTTGTGTTGACAGAATTAAAATTAGTTCCCAATTTCTCTTTCACAAATTTTTTGGAGGGGAATGGAAATCGTTGGAGGTAATTTGAATATACTTTAGAAATACGTTGAAAGGAGAAGTAAACTTAACCGATTTCACTAGTGGATCCATCAAACCCCGAAAGTACCTGCAAGAGTACACATACTTCATTACTAGTCATATTCTATCTCTTGTATCTACCATGAGGAAAGTTGTCCCTAATTGAATTTGGTCCAAAAAATCAGTGTAATCTACAAGGGGGTTTTGTTGAGGGATACATGAATGTATATTAGTATAGTCTCATAGAGCCAGAGCTATGAGATGTACATTGTGATTGGTTCAAGTATGGGATTAGTGTGACAATTCTGACAACAATAAAGTGCAGAACGTGTGAAATTGTTTTCCTAAACATCCAAAAAGACGAGTGGACGGACCCTGAAGCGACCTGACTTTTACCTTGTTTCTAGTCATTTGATCCCACCCTCTGAACAAAACACCTAATAATTTACCTCAACCTAAAATAAACCTTGAAAGAAATGTCCAGACCAAAATGAAAGCTAGTTATGTTGTAGAGCAAAATTTACTCTATCATTAGCTGACAACCGCATGTGAATATCTGCCACCATTCTTAAGATGTATCTCACTTTTATCAGTTGACAAATTAGCTGACAAAGACTGTTTATCATCAATCTTATAATGTAATGGTTTCACTTTGTCTACAATAGCCTACGTATTTATTTGTAATTTGATGACTAACTTTTCCTCGAAATTTTTAGTTTGGAAAGTTATAGCCAAGCAGTCACTATGCCAAACAAGAACGAGCATAATTCGTATAAGCTGGTCCCAGATAAAGATGGTCTAAGAGGTTATAGAGTCTGGTGAGCAGTTGTCATCTCTACGATTTGAAACGTTCACGTTTTTAATTATCAAGTTCAATAATTTTCACAGCTGCCCCCTCCACCCTAACTCAATTAACATCGCCGCCTGCGCCCAATTCCTGGCATCCCCCCCGCACCCATACCCCCCCCCACAACCCGCATTATGTCCGCCATGGCGTTCTATCAGTTCCATTAGTTCGCGTACCAATTAAGTCCGCTCTTGCGTCCCATCAGTAACTTATATTGTTGGTCGTGCCTATTCAACTGTAATCTCTCTATTGAGGCCAGGCCTGCATAGATTAAGTGATGAATAGATTTGATGATTTGATGAAGAATTGACATTATTGCCAGGGTGGTCACTCTAAATTAATTCCTCATAGTCAGATTTACCTCCACTCATTATACACACTGGGCAATAGCATTACATTCATCACAACCGATAAGGAATGGCAACACTGACCATCACGTGACCTAGAAGAGCCAAACTAAAACGACCGTCACGTGACCTAAATGAAAAAAAAACAAGCTAAAAGAAACAGAAATGGACAGTAAGGATATTCGTGTTATTCAGAACCTCTACTGGAATCAGCGTGCAGTTGTAGGAATGAATGACGGTTTCACCGAAGAATTATACATTAAATGCGGTGTAAGACAAGGCTGCATTCTACCACAAAATCTCTTCAACTTGTATACCGAGGAGGTAATCAGAGATCTGGAGCACCATGAAGGTATAAAAATAGGAGGCAAGAATATCAACAATATTCAATTTGCTGATGATACTGTATTGGTGGCAAACAGCGAAGAGAAGCTGTGGAGTGCTTGGACTGTACATGAACGTCAAAAAGACAAAGGTTATGCTTATGTATAAGGAAAAAGATGATAAGAAAGTTACCATTGTGGTGGATGGGGAGGTTCTAGTTCAAGGGAAATCCTATCAATACTTGGGCCAAATTGTGACAGAAGATGGTAGATATGATACTGAAATGAAATGGATAATTGGAATTGCCACGACAAACTTTGTAAAGATGAAGGCTGTTCTGACAAATAAAAGGTTAATGCTGAGTACGAGAAAAAGGTTGCTGCATTGTTACGTGATGTCCACCCTCTTATACGGCTGCAAAACCTGGACAATTAGTAAGCAGATTGGAGGACGACTGGAGGATTTTGAGCTTTGGGCTTACAGGAAGATGATGCGCATCTCTTATTTGGAACATCGTACAAATGATTGGGTCCTAGAACAGGTTGGAGAAGAGAGAGCCTAGATTATTACTTAAAACAATAAAGATGAAGAAGTATCAGTATTTTGGACACATTGTCAGAGCAGAGAAAATCCAACACCACCTACTGGAACGAAAGATAAATGGAAGGAGAAGAAGACATCCAAGAAGGTCCTGGCTGGAAGACATCGCAGAGTGGACAGGGCTCAGCATGACAGATGCAACCCATGCAGCGCAGAACCGAAGAAGATGGTGATTCATGATCCGCCAAGTATTGAAGAGCTTGCCACCAAAACAAAAAGTCTTCGGTATGACTAACCCTGGAGTTGAACGATGCTCTAATCACTTGGCCAAGTTGGCCATGTAGTCAGTTAGGCCAAAAAAAAAAACATGTTTACCGTCCCCGCCGACTTCCTTTTTTGAGGCCGCCTCCTTTTTTCTTTTCTTTTTGAAAAAAAAGGGGAAAAAATCCAAAATAATTATCCTTTTGAAAAAAAAGGTCATTTTTTCAGACTCTAACGTCACTGTGTACATGCTGTTGAAATAGTCCATTAGTACGTACGTCTGCATGAGAGTCTATATAATGCACGTGTATGTTCGTTTGAAGAAAAAAGTTGGAGACCATCCCCCAAAATAGCCTGGCAGGTCGTCTTGAAAAATGTGCCTGGCGGCCAAAAAAGGGCCGCCTTGTTCCTTTTTTTTCAGAAAGGCAGGATGCTAAACATGTTTTTTATTTTATTTGGCCTCATAGGGAACAAACACACCAACTATGAACTTGATTTGACCAGACATCAGAGCACTACACACAAAAAAACTTTCACACAAAGACAGACACGACTACATGGATTTCTTGAGACTGTCAGCAACTCAATAAACAACTTACGTGTTGTGCCTGGAGTGGTTGCTATCGTTGTTGTTGCCTCTGTGGTCGTGGCCACTGTTGTTGGAAGAGTTGTCGTGGTAGTGACTGTGGTTGGTGAAGTAGTTGGTTCTGCTGTGGTTGGTTTGGTTGTAGTGGGCAGTGTTGTTGTTTCTGCAGTTGTCGTGGGAGCAATTGTTGTCTTTACCGTCGTGGTTGGTGCACAAGGAACCTTTTTGCAACACTTCACTCTGGCCTCATAGTTGTAACATATTTGTCCAGCATGGAAGTTCTGATGGCACACTAATCCATTTTCCACATCGCAACTAACATCTTGGCCTGTTATATCCTCAAATGGCAATCCTGGCATATCTGCACTTCTACATTCTATATCTGTGACTTCTCCACAAATGTCGGGGTAGAGATTAGCAATGTCGTCAACATCTTCTTCCTCAGTTGGCTGGAAATAATCCACTTTACCACCATTTTCATCATCCTCCCAATCAGTCCACTCACAAACCATTTCATAACATTCTGTTGAGGAAGAATTGCATTCACAGTTTTATTAATCTCATCATATATGGACACAGATAGAAGTAGAAGCTTCAACTTCTTATTTCGAAAAAAAGTTGCATATAAAAAATGGTGCTGGTTACTTTTGTAATATATGTGAAGAAACAAGTTTTCCTGTATTAACAATAGATGTTTTTCACGCCGCGCAGCCGCGCAAGAATTTTGCCCCTCAACAAACGGTATGACAACAACTTCCCAGCATCAGAAATTATTCAAAACTGTTACTAGAAAGAACTTATAGTATTTAAAAGTGAATTTGTTTTTGGAATTAATAGATTTTTGGTTATAACAGCTGATATTACCAACACTAGACAATTGTTGAAGTAAATCTGACAAAATTCGGAGTAAATTGACGACAGATGACAACAGACAACAATGCGAGAAAATGAATGAAACAAGGGCCCAGAGATTCTTAAGGAAGAGGTTATTGCTGCCATAGAGCAGCCTAAACATTGTAAAGCACCTGGAGTAGATGATAATATCACAGGGGAGATGTTTGAAGCTCTTGATGAGGAAGGAACTGAAATGATCAGTTATCTGATTAGTTGGATGCATGGAACTGGTAATTTACCAAATGACATGAGACAATCTCTCTTTGTGAAGATTCCTCAGAAGCCACATGCAATAAAGTTTTCGGACTACAGGACCCTAGCAATAATGAGCCACGTGTTGAAAGTTCTACTACGTGTGATTATGAATAGGAACGAGACAATATTTGATAGAGAGACCAGTGAGTGTCAATCTGGTTTTAGAACAGGAATGGGAACCCGGAAAGCTATCTTCAATTTAAGTACCCTGTGTGAGAAATCACTTGAAGTTAATCAAGATGTCTACATTTGCTTTATTGACTACCAGAAAGTTTTTGATCGAGTGTACTACCACAACCTCATCAACAAGCCAAAAGAAACAGAAATGAACAGTAAGGATATTCATGGTACTCAGATCCTGCACTGGAATCAGCGTGCAGTTGTAGGAATGAATGACGGTTCCACAGAAGAAGTCGACATGAACCGCGGTGTGAGACAAGGCTGCATCCTATCACCGAAACTCTTCAACTTGTATACTGAGGAAGTATTTAGAGGTTATGCGTATGTATAAAGAAAACGATGATAAGAAAGTTACCATAATGGTGGATGGAGAGGTTCTAGGTCAAGTAAAATCCTATCAATACTTGAGCCAATTTGTGACAAAAGATGGTAGATGTGATACTGAAATAAAAATGAGAATTGGAATTGTCAAGACAAACTTTGTAAAGATGAAGGCTGTTCAGACAAATAAAAGGTTAATGCTGAGTACGAGGAAAAAGTTGCTGCATTGTTACGTGATGTCCACTATCTTATATGGCTGCAAAACCTGGACAATTCGTAAGCAGATTGAAAAACGACTGGATGCATTTGCGCTTACAGGAAGATGATGCACATCTCTTTTTTGGAACATAGTACAAATGATTGGGTCCTAGAACAGGTTGGAAAAGAGAGAGCACAGTTCATTACCTCACACAATAAAGATGAAGAAGTACGAGTATTTTGGACACATTGTCAGAGCTGAGAAAATCCAACACCACCTACTGGAAATAAAGATAAATGGAAGGAGAGGAAGAGGACGTCCAAGAAGGTCCTGGCTGGAAGACATCACAGAGTGGACAGTGCTCAGCATGATAGATGCATCCCATGC
Organism: Psolus chitonoides; assembly: GCA_027564615.1. Lineage (NCBI taxonomy): Eukaryota > Metazoa > Echinodermata > Holothuroidea > Dendrochirotida > Psolidae > Psolus > Psolus chitonoides. The sequence goes on along the minus strand of JAODUJ010044251.1, from coordinate 318 downwards.
AGCGCAAAACCGAAGGAGATGGTGATTCATGGTCGGCCAAGTCTTCGGTATGACTTAACCTGGGGTTGAACGATGCTCTAATCACGTGGCCAAGTTAGCCATATAGTCAGTTATAGGGAAAAAACACACCAACTATGAACTTGATTTGACCACACATCAGAGCACTACACACTAACACATACCAAACATTCCCACAAAGACAGACACGACTACACATATTTCTTGCGACTGTCAGCAACTGCAATAAACAACTTACGTGTTGTGCCTGGAGTGGTTGCTATCGTTGTTGTTGCCTCTGTGGTCGTGGCCACTGTTGTT
>JAODUJ010044141.1:0-12205 GCA_027564615.1 Psolus chitonoides | reverse complement strand
CTATACCAATGACCAGGGGTAATGGTGTAAAGCGCATTGAGACCCCCGTGTAATGCGCTATATAAAACTGACCATTAATAATTACCAAGTTTCGTTACGAGCAACATCATAATACAGGATATATAGAGGAAACAAAAATATTACAAGGTAGGAAACTTAAGTTAGATATTTTACAGATACACCTAAAGTTAAAGCCACATTCCTGACAAGCCAAGACTTGGCCCTTGCTCGGGTAATGTTGAAAGAAGGGAGAAGAGGCCTATAAACTTAGGCTAGATATTTAGCAAATACACCTAAAGTTAAAGCCACATTGCTGACCACAGAATTTGATTGCCTGATGGTGCCTTTATTTCCACTGCAGAGCTACAATCTATTAAATGGCCTTCGGGCTGATTGAAACCTCCGACGAACCCCCTTTGTAATATTCACAGACTCCCTGTCCAGTTCGATGGCCCTTCTGGATCGTCAACACATACACCCTTATGTTGTTGAACTACGTGAGGCTTACTCTAACTTAGTCCGTTTACAGAATTCCGTTGTCCAGGCCATGTAGGTATCCGAGGAAATGAGAGCCGATACGTTAGCCAAAGAAGCTCTTAATATGAATATTGCCGACCTCAGGCTTCCTTATACTGATTTGCAGCTCAAGGTTATTAAATACATCAGAAATAAATGGCAAATAACACGGGACACGTTTCCCGATAATACACACAATTCAACCAATGATTGGGTTGAAGAACAATCCCACTCTTGCTAGACGTAGAGATGACATTGTTATGTCCCTTATTGGTCATACCTACCTGACACATGTCTACTCACTTAGATATGAGTTAGTGCCTCGGTGTATACCTTGTCATGGTGTCAACTAACTGTCAAACATATTCTAATTGATTGTGTTGACTACACCCACATCCGCTGTAAATATTATAGCGTTCTGAATATTAAGACCTTATTCAAAAATGTAAGCTCCTCACTGATACTGAGTTTCTTGAGGGAGACTAATCTTTATAAACAGTTTTAAATTGGAACTATTGCTCATTATTTATTATCGATCACTCATTATTTATTATTGATTACTGCTTATCGCTTTGCTAATTTAATAAACTATTATACACTACATAACACGTTTTTTGTTATTGATTTGACTGTATTGTTCATATAAGTCTTTTAGACACTATATAACTCATTTTTGATGTTGATGTGTCGCTAAATTTTATCACTCACTCACTCACTCACTCACTGACAACGAGACAAAACAACACGACCCTGCCCTTGCCCCGGTATTGTTTCACGAAAGAATGAAAGGAAAAGGGGCCTAGAAACTCAAGCTAGATAATAAACAAATTCATCTAAGTTTAGGGTCACATTCCTGGCAAACCATCAAAACAACAAGACCCGGCCCTTGCTCGGGAAATGTTGCACAACAGAATGTGGGGTGATATCTCATGTATACAGTGACTAGGTCTAGTACTATTCCTATTGAGATGATTGAGAGATGATCCGGATGCATATTTGTCACAGCTGATGAGGTTTGAGCGTAGGCTGTTAAGGTGGTAGAGAAAATGTGAATTTATTTGCCTACAACCCGATTCTGAATTTCTGCGACTCTCAAATGTCTGAAATAAAGAGTCATTCCTAAAGAACTTAAGTAGATGCCATCACTACGAAGCACATGTGCCATGTAGGAGATATTTTGGAGGCCGTTCGGCTTCCACCTCTACATAGGTTGAAGCACCTATGTAATGTTTGGGTTACACAAATATGCCTGATACCATGGTGATCAACAAGATATACTTACAAAGTCTTGTCAGGTAAAAAGCACACACTTACAACATAAAAGAATATCCCGTGCCAGTTCTGTTTCTGAACGGCCGGGGTACACAAGTCGTTGGACCCTATATCTAGAATAATGGCATCTGGGCGCAGCCTCCTAATTATTCGTCTACCCTCCCATAACCTGGGCAATTTCCGGCCACTTCCAATATGAATTTGGAACTCAACTGACGAGCCTAAATTGTGTTGCACAATCGTACATTAGTCTGAAACCGCCTTCTCGAACTGCCTCACAAACGAATGGCCCCAAACAAAGATGGTGAGTGGGCTCACTGTTGCCATGTTCAACCTCTGAGAAAAAAGCAACAGTGGTTATTTGCCACTGAAAAGTAGGTTACATGATATTATGTGAACCTCAGTTCACTCACTCAAATATGAATGAAACAAGTGTAACACGAACACTTCATTCTCCTCATGATTATCATCCCCGTCATATGTGATTTCGAACAACGTACAATTGTACAATTGCACCACATTTCATCCCCATCGTCTAACAACCATAAATGCTTAACATTCTTGCCAACAATGTATTCCGGATCTACTTTATGCAGCTTGAAATCACCGTTATTCACATTCCTCAATCACTGCAATAGTAAAGATATATGGTGTGTCACAGCCATCATACTTGTATACCTTACTGGTCTTTATAGTCTTATGTCCTGAAATCCTACTACTGTACCCTCAAACCACCCCACAACACCCTCTTCCTCAGCTTGATTTTCTACTCTTTTCTCCACGAAGTGTTCAGGATTATTCATCCACAGGTCTGCTGTTGACAAAGTTTCAGATGTGGATAGTTTAGTTGGAGTGTCTACTTGTAAGTCTTGGCCGAGGGTTGCACTTGATGGTGTTGCTGGGTCGCTCAGTCGGTAGAGCTCCGGACTACAGATTGAAAAATTACGAGCTTGAACTCACTCAGGACCGCTCAGCTTTTCCGATGTGTCCTTGGGTGAGGTAACTCCTCTCCACCCATATGCTAATTTGGTACCAGCGAGCTGTAACTTGTGAATTTGGCGCCTAACTCGGCAACCTTGTACCAACGTATGTGTGAGTCATACGAGTTGTACTAATGACTATTGGTGATGCAATGTAACGCATGTGTAATGCGTTATATAAAAGCATATAATATCCTCGATAGATTTATCAGAGAACTAATTACTTTTCTGTTTGTGGTTCCCTAAACTATGCTTGAAAAATTACACTATGTCCGTAGGGGCCAAATCAATGACTGTTTCATATATCCTAGATCTGGCAGCTGCTACCTATTGGTTTCCCTTCTCCATGACCGCATCCAAAGCTTGCTTCAACTCCACTGTTTTTGCTTCCCCTGCCGATGAAAGGTTCACAATCCCACGTACGTTCTTAGCTCCCAACACATACTGCCGAAACTCATTCTGAGTTCGCAGAAAAGGATACTGTTATTTAGTTGACTCTAGTGCGCCGCGTGTCTAGTCTGGATCGTCCTTTGTATTTGCCAGACAACCATCCTCTTTAATGGCTTCCAACAACATGTTTTTCCTAACACGGTCCTGCTCTTCTCTTCGCAAAAGTGATTTCTTCTTTTGACACCTTCTTTTTTTCGACTTTCTCGGAAGGGCTAGTCTGTCTACAAGTGTCCCTCTCTGTTTAGCTGTGGACTTCCTTGCAATCTCGAGAAATTTTGAGCTCCCCGAGTCTTCTAAGGAAGCAGTCCAATTGGATATTTTGTTTCGCTTGCACATAAATATGCCCGTCAAGGCTCCAGTAGAGGCACTCGGTTTCTCCTTTATTGTCCTTCAGGTTGGGAACCAAGCGGATTCAAGTGGTACCATTCCGTGTTTGGGTCTTCTGGAAGGCGTTCACCACCGTACCATGTTTTGTTCCTTTGGCAAAAGGAACACATGCAGTCATGTCAGTGTGTGGATGTGTATATGTGTGTCCATTCGTACTTGTCATGTAGGTTGCGCACATGGGGTACAAAAACCCTCTCTTTTGGTACTCTGGTACTGTGATCACTTTGGTGCGACTGGAGAGGGTATTATTTGATTTCATTTGGGGGAAGCATAAGCCGAATCTGGTGAAGAGATCTGTGTTGTGTAGGAACAAAATTATCGGTGGGCTCGGGTTGGTCCACTTGCCTTCCAAGCTTCGCTTCCTCGTTTTCAAAGGTGTGTTCACGGCATTTGAACAACCATCTCTGCCGCTTGCTGTTTTCGTCAGGGTATGTGGTGGGTTTGCGTCCTTTTTTTGCCCGGTTCGTTTTCAAACTATCACCCACAGGCCTTGTACCCAACAGGAGTGTACTTTCAAATAAGTGATTCACTTCGAATGATTAGACGTGAGGGACAGTCCGCCGTGTCTCCCGAGGTTTGGCGGTCTGCTCATTGTAATTTATTCGAAAGTCGCCACCGTGGCATGGCGTGGTGCTTGGCACACGGGGTCCTTCTCACCGACGCCTCCATAGGTGGAGACTTGGTGATGGTGTATGTCCCCGTGGGGGCTGTGGCGCCATTGAAACAATATAACAATGAGTGCACCTTTTTGGGCTTGTCTGGGACAGGTTCTGGTCGTTGGTTGTGCGTGGTGCTGGATGCCCACAGTTGGTAGCAAATGTAAATTATGCTATTTATGGTTTATCACCCCTGTGTGCGCAGCAGCGCTTCAAGACCTGCTGCTGCTGATTATCGCCACTATAAGGCGACATATATGGGGCAGCAGATGCCGTTTGGATCTTGACAGGGAGTTGGGCGGAGCTGAGGCGTTGGTCCCTCTTGTAAAGAGCGACATCAAGTTACGCATGGAGGCGGACAACACCTGGCTCACCTTTGCTGTCTTTATTAGACGTTGGCGCAAGCCAGTCGTCTACTGTCGGGATGGCCTTCTCGCATGAAATGGTACTCGGGTGACTGGAAGGGAGTGGTGGGGTGGGATTCGTGTTGGGTTCTTAGTTTAAGTGTATTTTTTGCATATAATTTGGCATTGCCATTGAAGATACTTAATGTGTACAGGGGTCTCTATTGTTGTGTTGATATCCATCGTCATTTGTGGTCAAATCGTGGAACCTTGTGGACGTTCAATCTTTGGGTAAGGAATGGAATTTACTTCTTACTTGTATTACGAGTACCCATCAATATACTAAAATTTCTCAAGTCCAATCAACGACGGACCGCGTCATTGGTATGTTCAGTCTGGTATGAGACAGTCCAGAATCGGGAATTTCTAGAGTCAACCTGTATCCGCCTGTCAGCCCTTGGAGGCGTCTGGGAAACCTTCGGCGGTATTTGCAAACGATAAATATCAAATTATCTTTGAAGGTTGGTCAGTAACATCAGTCCTTAAATTGGCCACCATTTAGAATTGGTCTCAAATGTGAATTACCTTGTCGTAGGTGGTGATTTCATTGCCAGTGATGTAATCTTGCATGTAGCACCTTCAAAATTGGCAAAGAGTCAAAATGAAGATGTTTAATTTTGATTTGGAATATTTAAAGCAATAACTAAATTAGTGGTCAAATCTGATACATGAAATATCATTCCATAACAACAAACTACAAGCAATTGATTTGTTCTTTGTTTTGGGCGTGAAAAACATTAAATTACCCTCTGAATACACAGGTTGTGTCTCGATTACGCTGTACTGGCGGATTCGCACTTGAACCTTGAGACTCTAGAAGTACTTTGTCAGCGCGAGGAGACTTTTGATAATCGTTGTATCCTTCAGTCTATGACCCGTTATTAAAATCCATCGAAGAAATACAGTCGACCACTGGTTTAATTACATGAATACATAGGCAGTCGTCTATTTTGCGGTAAAGCTGTCCTATATATATATTCTTGACACTGGGAGAAATGACCCAAAGTTTACAGGAGCTAGATTTGAGATGGTACTTTTTTCTCATAGATCTGTTGAAGATTTGATGAACATTCCTAACCTAAAGTACATACTTTGAATTTGACCATGAGTATTGTACTTTAGGCAGTGAAACCAAGCGGATTCAAGGGTACCATTCCTTGTTTGGGTGTTTTAGAAGGCGTTTACCGTAACATGTTTTATTCCTTGCCAAAGGCAAACACAAAATATATATGCTGTCGTGTTGGTGTGCGGATGGGTATGTGTGTGTCCTTTCGTACTTGACATATTGGTTGCGCACATGGGGTACAAAAACTCCATTGTTTCTGGTGTTTGGTCGAGGTCATTTGGGGTCAAATGCAGAAAATATATAGCCTCCTTAGTGAGTTCAGGAATCCTAATGATTTTGGAAACAGGCCTTTGGCATTGCCATTGAAGATATTTATGTGTAGGTTTTGGTACGAGGCGGCCCAGGATCCGAAATATCTACAGTCGACCTGTTGCTGCCTGTCAGCCTTTGAAGGCGACTGGGAAACCTTGGGCGGTATTTGCAAACGAAAATATATCTTTAGAGGGTTGGTCAGTGACATCAGTCATAAATGGTCCACCATTTATAATTTGTCTCAAATGTGGATTACCTTGGTGATTTCATTGCCAGTGATGTACTCTAGGCATGTAACACTCTCAAAATTTGCAAGGAGTCAGAATGAAGATGTTCAATTTTGATTTGGAATATTTGAAGCACTAACTAAATTAGTAGTCGAATCTGATACTTGAAATATCATCCCACAACAATGAACTGTAGAGAGATGTTTGAGAACGGATCGAACAACAGCTTCAACATTGTTAGCACCAATATTTCTTATCATGAGGTCTTGGTACAGTGCCCCAATTTCATCCACATATCTCCCGTTTTAGAAGGTTCTGATTTCTCGATCCTGTAGAAATTATTTTACTTTCTGATCAACCTCATTCTGGATGTCTTCTTGCTGAACCATCACTTCGTTCTATAGCCATGCATTCAAGTTTCTCAAATATCTGTTTTCTTGTGTTAGGGCTATTGTTCCTTTTTGATTCCTTGCTGTCAAAAATGAATTTATGTAGTCAGCTTGTATGTATGTATGTATGTTTGTGTGTGTGACGCCGCTTGTGAACATGATACGTGAATGATGCTAGGTCCGACCCCTGTCATATTTGGTACCATGATGAATAGATGGTTCCTATTGTTTTTGGTTGAGGTCAAAGGTCAGATGAGGTCAACAGAAGTCAAACATGGAAAACTTTGTAAACACCGTAACTTCATAGAGTGAACTTCAATTGAGCTCATACTTCGTGTATGTGTCCATCATGGTTGGTACATTATCCCCATTGTTTTTGGTGTAGGTCAAAGGTCATCTGAGGTCAATAGAGGTTGAACACTGTGAACACATTGTAAATGCCATAACTTAGTATGGCAAACTTCAATTTAGCTCATACTTAGTATGTCTGTTCATCATAGTTGGTACCTCATCCCAGGTCAACAGAGGTCAAATAGTTAGAACCTTGTAACCACCAGAACTTGATAAGGTAAAATTTAATTGAGCTGATACTTGGTATGTACGTTCATCATAGTTAGTACATGATCCCCATTGTTTTTGGTAGAGGTCAAAGGTCATCGGAAGTCAGCAGAGGTCAAACACTGAAAACCTTGTAACCATCGTAACTTGACAGAGCAAACTTCAGGCCCAAATTTGGTATGTGTGTTCATCATAGTTACGATATGGTCCCTGATGTTTTTATTTGAGGTCAAATGTCATCTGCGGTCAACAGAGGTCAAACACTGAACACTTTGTGAGCACTGTAACTTACTAAGGCTAACTTCAATTGAGCTCATACGTGGTGGGCATTCGTCAAAGTTAGTACTTGCTCCTTATTGCTTTTAGTTGAGGTCAAAGGTTATCAGAGGACAACAGAGATCAAAAAGGTTATAACTTTGTAACCACTCTAACTTGATGGGGCAAACTTCAATTGAGCTCTCACCTGGTATGTGTGTTCATCATAGTTAGTACATGGTCCCTGCTGATTTTGGTGATGGTTAAAGGTCAACAGGGCTCGAACATTGAAAACTTGTAACCACTGTAATATAGGGCCTACTGTAATTTAGGGCAAACTTCAATTGAGCTCATACCTGGTATGTGCATCCATCATAGTTAGTACATGATTCCTATTGTTTTTTGGTGGAGGTGAAAGGCCATCAAGAGGTCAAACAATAAAAACCTTACACTGTAACTTGACTGAGCGAATCTCAGTTGAGCTCGTACTTGGTATGTGTGTTCATCGTGGTTAGTGCATTGCCCCTGTTGTTTCTGATTGAGATCAAAGGTCATTTGAGGTTAACAGAAGTCAAACAATAAAATAAGGTTTTCAATTCAAAGGCAAGGAATCACGAAGCCCTCGGCTCTCGTTTAGGTTTTGGAGTACTGGTATTTGATTTCTCGTTATAGTAAGAAACCATTTTTCTCAACTCGCTTTTCTCCTGTTGCAACTTTCCAACTGCCGCTGCGGATTTTGTCGCCTTACCTTCTTAAACTGCCCCAATTTGTATTCGCAATTCTTGCAAAATTGACGCATAACGGTTCACCCCCATCTTTTGATCCTCCATGTCCTTGACGTTTGGCCTTAGATTCTTCAACTCAACTTAATTTCACTCAACTCCATTTGTTGAATTTCCATTTCTTTTGCCCCTATATATTTGACTGTAACTTCTCATCTAATCTGGATAGCTGTCTTTGCTTAGATTTTATTCTTTTTCTACCAGCAACTTCTTTGCATTTAACTTTGAGTGTGAGTGGAGTGTCCATGAACAAACTTCTATCTTCCCCCATTTCCATTATTATTTCTTGTTGTGAAGCTATATGTATATTTAGTTGTTGCACTTATTTGTGTTCAGTAACAGTAGAGGTGCTTGGTCGTTGTGGTAGGAGTGGATCAAGATGATTGGCCGGGAACTCAAAAGGTTGCAACATAGAATTGACAAGAGAGTTGGTACAGTCTTCCTGGCTTTTTTCTCTGATGTAATAATTCTTTTCAACTTCATCCTGGGAGTTTGACGTGCCAAGGACAGTTGTACCACCTCCTCAGTTTACACGAACTAATAACTACTTCAGCTTCTGTGGCAAGTTGTAGTTCTCTTAAGGTATTCCATTAGAGAGTGACGCCAACCCAAAATTATGGGGGACCTCATTTACACTTGTGACAAAACTGTGAAAACTGCTGGCATCACAAAATCGGCCTATTTCATCCCCTGAACTACTTTCCTGTTCTACAGCTACCACCTCACCATCCCGTGATCTCAAAACTGCCCTTGAATCTCTCTATTCCTCTAGCACTGCCGGCTCATCTGAACGTTTCACCTCTTACAAAAGCTTGAGCCTGCTAGTGCAACCTCTTCTGTGGTGTTCTCACCCCCATGTACCAGATTCTTCCATTATACCTGCTGATGCTGCTGCCCCTGCTTCATTACCCAAACATATTGCTGAAAAGCTACCTCCCTCCAAAACATTTATTTTGTCTATGGCCAGGCTGTGCTAGGCCAGGACTTTCGCACACCGAAATAAATTACGATTTGTCCTCTTACTTTTTGGAAAGTAACATGAGAGAAGCTAGCCTACGTCACATTAGCAAAATTGAAAACGCAAATGAAACTGGGTGGGACTAACATGTCATCATAATGTCAGGCTAGGCTCGTCTGCGATAACATAACCCAGTGGCATCACACCTGATCCCATTCCCAGTCAATGCATAGCCCAACGTTAGCCTAGGCTATCCTAGGTCCTACATTGACTGATCATGATATTAAATAACACTAGTCCCTGTCTAGCTTACATAGTGCCAAGGAATATTGTAGTACTTTGTAGGTCTACAGAAGGCTAGTAAAAGTTAGGCCTAACTAGCCCAAAGCCATTAAAATTACCTAATCGAGGATAGTAACGTGAATTTATCGGCCCAACGTTGTTGGGCCCTACGCTAGCTCATGTCCTACCGTTGGACTAACGGCTAGTAATGTTAGGTTTATCAACGATATAGCCTATATGATAGGCCTAGCCTACTGAATACTATTGAAAGTAGGGCTGGTCCATGGCCAACATTCTACGAATATATGCTTCATTTGTATTCATAAAATCGCAAAGTGATATATAATATTACGTTCGCGTCGGACTCAAGCCGGTACTTGTATACGTTAGGCCAGACTGGACTGGGCTGGACTTTCCGCATGTCCCAAAATCTATTAAAAAAGATATGACACTCTAAATGTTGATATACCCTGGGAGATTTTTTTTCATCTCGGAAAGCTCATTATTTTGGAGATAGAAGCAATTAGCCACTTTCGGCCATCTGGCCGCGCAAATTCTTGGTAAAGCACTAATTGCACGTACGTTTCATGTGGCACAAGCTCACACTGTACATGTTCAATGCAAAGTACGCACTTCGTTGGTTGTATTGTGACGTTTTTGGGAGACGAAATTCCTCGGTTATTCAGATTTTATTCGTGGGAATGAGTTTAGTTTTCGTGTTTAATTTTTCATGTAAGTGTATTTATTTACCAAGATATTATTTTGCAACTAGATAAAAAGCGATACATGCGCCATTTCAAAAACAAATCGGACGCACTGTTGTCAACGCGAAATGTTATCCGTGGAGAACAATTTCGGGCAGTACAGCTGCGATATCGAAATTCCTACATAGCGGAGCGGATGACCTTGGACGTTGGAAAAAATGGCACTTTGGATTAAATTAACCCATGTACCTTTCTATGGTCTTTATTGGGGATTTCTCATCACCCGTGTCGTACATACGCTTTATAGATTGAAAATCATTCTTCAAATCTTCTTGGTGTTTTTTGTGTGGAATAGTTGCATTTTAGGTACATAAATTCATGCTTTTCGTCGACCTTCTCTTCCTCGACGAAAGAAGTGGTACTCTAGATAAAACTACACCGAGGGATTATCCATAGACAAGGCTTTGTCAAACATTGCTCTAATGTAGACATTTTTTTAACTTTGGAACTCCCTATCTCTCATAACGTTCAACTTCCGGTTGTATGGAGCACCCGTCACATGGCGATGTGTCGCTGCTCGCAACCTCTACGATTTCAGTACACACAGAGTGTCATCTTGTTTCCGAACCTCTCCATAGAAGCGACGAGGAAGGAAGGCCAAATCATCCACGTCGAGAAGCTCAAAATCAGATGGTCATTTCTTTTCTTGACATCATTCTGGAAGAAAAGTGAGTATAAACTCACAGTCCCATTCTAGCAAATGTGATCGGGAGTATCCTAACATGTGTACGTTTCGTATAACTTTTTATTCATCAAACATGATATCAGTATAATTTACCAGCACTACTAATAACTGGCTAGGAGAATGAAATATTTAGCCTATAGTGTATGCTAGGCCTATCTGGTTCTCTTACCTTTATTCTTAAGGCGCACACCCCAAACTGTGCACTGTCACGTTTCGTGGATGTTTCGTGCCTTATTTATCCAATTTGATCTAATTCGTCCCTACTAAGGTCACCGGAGCGGTGTTCTCCACCTCCATCCTCCTTGTTGTCATCCATATCGAACTTCAAATCGATTCTGCCATGTTTACATGTATTTTGTCAGCAAGAAGAATTTCTTTTATTGACTAACCGATCATAATAGATCGATTGTTGATAATTCTCTAAAAATAAACTCTGACCTTTAATCCTAACCATAATGACCATCACAAAATTCCTTGTTAACAAGTGCGCTCCACCTGAGTTAGCAGAAGACATCGTTCTACTTCACAATATCCTAGATATTCATTCGTCAGCGATTCACCGTGTTTCATCCATCTAACCTTGTTTATAGCCATGGATAAATGTGCAGTCAGTTAAGCCATATCGACCAATCACGTTCGAGAATTATTATCAAGTATGAATGAATAGTATGTAAATCCTGGTTCGAGGCAGCCCAGGATCAGCATTTCTGCAGTTGACCCTTATATATGCCTGTCAGCCGTTACGAAAAGAAAATACAAAAATTTCATTTTATTAGGTCGTCCGTAGGAGAGAACTTATAGCCGCATCATTCGTGTGTCTGTCTGTGTGTGTTTGTCTGTCTGTCGAACTTTTGTACAAACCTTTTGTTTTGTCCATATCTCTTCCAGGCAAGGACCGATTGCAACCAAACTTGGGTCATAGATGCAACAAAAGTACCTCCATATGCAAGTGAGATCAAAAGTCACATACCGAGGTCGAAAGTTATCAAGTTAAGATGTCAGATTACTTCAGGATGTTTAGAGGTGGGTCAGTGCCTCAGTGTAAACCTTGTGATCGCAAACTAACTGTCGAACATATTCTTATTGACTGTGTCGACTATACCCACATCCGCCATAAATATTAAAACGTTCAAAATTATAACGTTAAAAAACGTCCGACCTTATTCCAATTGGAATTATCGCTTATTATTTATTATTGACTACTGCTTACCACTTTGATAATTTAATTTAATTTAATTTAATTGTATATACATAGAACTTTT
>JAODUJ010044031.1:0-12206 GCA_027564615.1 Psolus chitonoides | reverse complement strand
GGACAACCAAAACAGGCAGACAGGTTGTCCGATTCTCTGTCACAAAACAGTATCAATGTTTGGATTAGATGGGCTGTCAATTTGACCATCCACAGGCTTACTGAGCTTTTTGAACTGTACATATTGGTACCATAAACTGGGGCTACTTTGAATGTTTTTGCACCTCTACATAAAACTATGACCAATGCTTTGGATATATCTTACTCATTTCATCACTTAAATAGGGGGACCAAATGGAACTAATGATAGCATACATGAAAATTTCTTAACAGTTTTCAACGTACCCTCAAAACCGGTTACTTTGAACATGTTTTTTTTATGCATTTTCATAGTGTTCATTGTAACCCCGTACTTCAAACACATGGCTTCTGTACACCTTTCATACTGTTCAAAGTAACTCCCGAAAGTGGGTATATGTTTTCTGTACATATTCACATCATGTCCAAACTGAAGGACCCCAAAAGGGGCTACATTGAACAAAGTAGTCAATAATCGGTGGCCATTCTAATTGGGCCATAAGACAATATTCTTGATTTCAGCATCAATAAATATTGAATGGAAAGATACAGTAATATTGAGAAAGCTAAAAATTTAAATTTCGTTATATTACTTTTTCTTTCAAGTGTTGTGTTCAAAATAGCCCCTTCATTCAAAGTAGCCCAGTTTACGGTACTGTACATATTTGTACTTTTTTCATTGATCACAATTTTCACAATTTCTCGTTTTCATTTTTCTCTCAACAGAAGAGAAGATCACCGAACTGCTGGCGGAGAATGACAGGCTCCGGAAAGAGAACGAGTGTTTTCTGGAGATTTTTCGCACCTTGAACATCCAACCGAACGGTCTTCTTGAGATGAATCATCAGCTAAAGAGCGTAGCCAAGAAGGACGAAAAACTGGCACAGAGCTTGCTCTCTCCAACGCAGCAGGCCTTCAACCAGAACATGAGTATGTTGTTCAGTCCGCCGGGACAGTGTAGTGAATCTTCAGGCCAGATGGGAGGTAACATCTCCGGTCATGGTCTTCTAAGCCCAACCATTGTCAACGGAAACATTATCCTACCCCAACAGTCACAGGGCAATGCTCAAGACGTAGGGTTAAACCTTGGCAACGGCTGTATGGGTGTCACCCCAAAGAAAGAACCTGAAGGTGTCAAGAATGAGCTGGATAGTCACCCGCCTGAAGACATTGACAAGGTGTTTCAAGAGATAATGGATGCAACGGACAATGACCCGCCACTCTTGAAAACTTCGGACAGCAGGAATGTTTCAACAAATTTAAATGGTGATATGAAAAATTCTGTAAACCCATCCTCGATTGCAGTTACTTCTTCCAGTCAAGTTTATGTAAATGTGAGCACACATCAGTCCTCGGTAACCGCAAATGAAGGTCAGCCGAAATTAACGTCTGCTGCCACGACGCCTGCCACTATGGTCACACAGTCACTGAGTGGGCCGATCACAACAACTGCTGGTTCGACGTTAGTTGCGAACGTTGGGCAAAACTTTGTGTCAGGACAGGTGACAACAAGTGTGTCTTCTGGTCTGAAAGTTACTACGTCAGTGTCCGGAGCTGTCTCTAGTGCTCAACCGAACTTACTGCTCCAACAGCCGGGACAGACGTTGTTGCTCTCCTTGCCCGGCAGACCTGGGCTGATACCTGTGAAGATAGCTCCCCCGAAACACCAACCAATGTTATTGCCAAATCAAGGACAGTGTGGTAACCTAGCCAAGCAGCTCAGCGTCACCCCTCAGAAGCGACGGCCGATCAAGATAAAGGAACAGGGTGGCATACAGCAGCAGATCAGTTTGGGGGGTCCTTCGACGTCACAGACCATGACAGTGAGATTGGGGGGTCCGCAGCAACCCGGCGGGGGCGGCGGTGGTGTCATGTTAAACTCTGGACAGATGATGATGCAGCAAACCATGCAGCAGCCGATGATGATCAATACTCCAGGAGGCGGACAGCAGACTGTCCTCATGCAAATGCCTCTCCAGATTCAGCAGCCGGTCATGCAACAGCAGCCCCACCAGCAGGTTGTTTACATCCAACAGAATGGACAGTTGATCCCGGTTGTGGTCAATTCTCCTGCCCCACAGCAGCAGCAGCAGCAGCAACAAGTAGTCTCCAATCCTGTCATCATGAGCAACCCTGTCCAACATCATCAACAAGGACAGCCTGCTGTCAGTAACCCGCCTACAACGTCCATGAATAATGGAACTCCTCCGCTAAACCAGCCGAATACAAGTGCAACAACGCTGCCAATGGACGGCCAGAATTCACAGTCGTACATGGGTGGTCAAGTCCTGCAGGGCGGTCATGTCTCATCACCGCATATGAGTGGCCCTCATCAAATTGGTAAAGCTCAAAACATGAATGGCAATGACCCGGTTGTTACACCCCAAGAGTTTGTCCCCTCGGATCCTGGGAAGGACGCTATGCAAAGAATTCAGTTTTCCAACTCTCAGAAACAGCAGCTGGTAGGCGAATCAGAGCAGGAACGGTTCAACACTGCTATGAATATGGCAAATAACAGGGTAGGAGGGCTACCTCAGAATGAGGAGAATGCAGACGACATCTTGGCTCAGGCCGCAGAACACATCTTCACCCAGAGCGGCGATGCATCCCAACAGCCAGGAGACAGCAACCACCTCGGTGGCTTAGAGAGCAGCTCGACGCAGGATGAGAGCAGCACCTCACACAGTAGCAAACATAAAAAGAAGAAAAAGAAAAAGGAAAAACGAGAAAAAGAGAAGAGGAAGAAGAAAGAAGAAAAAGAAAAGCGAAAGAGGAACAAAGCTCAGAGCGCCCGGGCTGAGACAGCGGTCTCGAAAGAAAACAACTTCAACGGGTCTGGTCAAGATTTCTTAGAAAGCCTTTTGCAAGACAGTGATGATCAAAGAGGTGAAGTAGGAAACAGTTCTATGACTGGTGCGAATGGCCTGGGTATCGTTCCATCTCAAGGTGACTTCTTACCAAGTTATCCTACTGTCTCTCAAATTGGGAACACCCCAGCAAATCAACCTGATGCGGTTAGCACATCAGCGGCCAACGATCCGTCAGGAGGAGACGGTGCAGACATCCTCAGCAACTCAATGAACTTCATCGGTCTCCCTACACTGGACGAAGAGGAGGATGAAGGGAAGAATATCACGAAAGAGAATGAGGAAACTACAGGAGGAGGAACTGATGCCATTCCTGTCCATCACATAGAGGATGATGATGACGATGATGATCCCGAGGCTCATGCATTCAGTCCTCCTTGCTCCCCCGAGAATACTGAGGAACAAGGCGAACATCTACTAGAAAACGATGTGCCCGTGACGTCGTCAGAGACGTCACCAAGGTCTACCTCTGTAGAAGGGACAAGTATAGGATCTGATCAGAGTAGAAACAAAAGTCCACCACCTCCATATCCTATAGGTATCTCTAAATTGTTGAATACGACCCAGCAACCACCTGATACTGTTTCCGGTGGCTCCAGGCCGTTTGATATCCTCTCTCAGCCATGGGTAACCCAAACAGTCACATCTTCATCACCACAGAGCCTTGGAACAGTGACAAGTGTGCCTTCACAAAGAACTCACATCTCTGAGAATTCTCAGACCCCTGCTGGTCAAGCTGCATATCCTTACAGTAACTTCAGCGGCTTTCCCAGGAGCAACGAGTCACAACAATTCAATACTACTTCCATACCCGCCAACCTTTCCGTCTCCCAGGCCCCTGAAACTGTTTCAGTATCACAGTCTCATTCAAAGTCTGGAGCCACAGAATCGCACGTTACACCTCCGAATTTCAATTTCTATTCCAGTACCCCCTTCTCGAAACCATCTGCAGCAGATCTACTTAGTAGGGATTTATCTTTGAAGGTGATGACAGAAAATACTGGGACTACATTCAGCAGTATCAGTCCTACGTCCTCCATGTCCATACCGCCATCAGCAATGTCATTGACCAATTTCCCATCACAGAAGCCTGGAGGTAACCTGCCACCAGTTTCTGTGTCATCATGCATTTTGTCTCCCCCACAGAGGTCTAGAGGAAACCTGCCTTCAGAAAGCCTTGTATCATCAAGTATGTTGCCTCCTTCACAGAGGTCTGTCGGGAACCTGCCATCAGAAAGCCTCATATCACGATCAGGAACTCTACCCATAGAAACCATACCACCTGGAACAATGTCAACCAGTTTCGTCTCACATAAACCTGGAAGTAATCTGCCCCCGGTTTCTGTATCAGGTATTTTGCCTCTCTCACACAGGTCTGTAGGGAACCTGCCATCAGAGAACCTCATATCACGATCAGGAACTCTACCCATAGGAACCATACCATCTGGATTAATGTCAACTAGTTTCGTCTCACAGAAACCTGGAAGTAATCTGCCCCCAGTTTCCGTATCTTCAGCCATTTTGTCTCCCTCACAGAGGTATGTAGGGAACATGCCATCAGAGAGCCTCATATCACGATCAGGAACTCTACATGCAGGAACAATACCATCTGGACCATTGTCATCAGGAGCCCTTTCATCGGGAACCATGTCTGTAGGTAATCCACCCCCAGGCACCCTACCTCAAGGAACCCCATCACCAGGGAGGCTGTCATCAGGGGCCATACCATCAGTTGTTCTATCTCCCCGGAGGCATGGAGCTACCCTGATGAGGGCATTAGAAAAACCTCCAAAGTCTTTCACCAAAGCGAACATTCATCGCACTTTGACCTCATTTGATAAGGAGCAGGAGGATAAATGGGCAAAGGAAAAAGAAAAATTGAATCAGGCGAAAGAAGCTGCCAAACAGCAAGCTAGTGGAAACAAGGACGTCAAGAAGCCGCTAACTGCAGCAGAGGAAGAAGATGACCTTGTGGGTCATCGGGCCTTGGACAAAGATTTGATCAATAAGTTCCCATGGCTTGCTGATGAGGACGATCCTACCGGGAAAAATGAAAACTCAGGAAAACTATTACTCCGAAACCCAACTCCATTCAACGTCCAGAGTATTGCCCAAAGTTCTGCTGCCCAGACGTCCGCCGCTCGGAGATTGGAGAACAGGAAAGCACAAGGGAAGCCAAAAGCTGCCCCTCCAAAGGAGGGGGTACCTGGGAAACCAACACTTCCACAACAAGGGGATGGAAGCTCGTGGAACCTTTGGAACCCTTCATTTTTAAAGGGTAATCAGAAGCCTCCGATTAACAATACTTCTAATGACGAGGTGACTATCATCAAAGAGAAAAACCAGCCTCCTCCAAGGACACTCAAGAGTGTACTACTAAATGAACAAAGCTTGGCCCTGTCAGCAGAATCTGTACCTCCCAAGGGAAAAAGAAAGATGCAGTCGACGCAACAGATCCACAGCAAAAATGATCCACAGGTCGTCAGCAGTAGTAAGAGTACCAGTCAGTCAGTAGTACCATCTGTGTTAGAGAGTGCCCTCTCTGGCTCATTATCATCGTCATTACCAGCGTATTCCACTAGCCAGACGCAACAGGTGTCCGATGCGATGAACGTGCCATTTTCTCAGTACAGTTCAAGTAGCATGTTCTCCTCCGAGCCTCAAAATAGTGCCAAGCAATTTGTCTCCAAGGCACCGCCGTCCCAGTCTCCTTTCCAAAAAGTGCCCTCCATGGAGAATACCTCGATATCTTCAAGTCAAGAACGAGATCACTCCGGAGACTTATTCCAAAGCAGCTTGGATTTCCTCTTCGACAAAGCAGAACATCCTGACCTAACGGATAATATAGTTACAAGTCTCCATCACCAGGAATCTCTACCTCCCCTCAGCAAGCAGTCATCAATGCCAGCAATGAGGAACTCTACTTTCGAGCATGTCACTGTGTCCAGTCCCTACGGACAGCAAAGTCCTGTAAACCTTGGGAGGCAGATGAGCCAGGGAAATCAGAGAATATCTTCTTCATCCTCTGCCCCTCTAGCTAGGTCCATCCCCTCACAGCCTGTCTACTCTGGAGTCAAAAGACTGGCCACCCAATTAACTGCACAACCTGCACCTTCTAAGAGGCAACAGAAAGATGGTGATATATTCAGAGGGAGTCCTTCCTTATCAGACAGTAGTCATCTTGGAAGCCCCGAAACAGCGACCGGTTCCTACGGATCACCGATGATGCCGGGAGATCACCAAACTTCTGGGCCCCCAGAGAGGTACAGGTACCAGCAAGGCATGCAGGGGTACCCAAGCCAGATGTCCTCCAATGTGCAGACCAATTATTCCTTGGGCAGGGTGGACCATCAAGGACAAAAGAAACCAAACCCATCAATTGACACAACTGATGTCAAAAGGTCAAAGGCATTACATGGTCAGATGAGGAACCCAGCAGATGAAGTACAGCTTTGGTCCGGTCAAAGTATGCCTCCACACGTACAAGGATCCAGAGGCATTTCCCGACACGGGGAGCGAATCACGCAGAGTGCAGCAGCAGCCTTTGTGTCTGAAATGTCTTCACCGACAGTGCCCAGCAGTAGTTATAGTCAGAGTGATCTGTCCTCAAACCCAGGTAATGGTAGTTTGCTCTCCAGTTTGTCCCCTACCCGACATCTGAGACCCAACGAACTCCCAACCTACCTCCCCTCCATAGCTGTCCGAAATTCAATCTTAACCAGCCCTCCATATCCTGGCAAAGCAGGGTCGACGAGAGAGCCCGAAATAAACTTTGAGAGCATGTTTGCCTCCACAAGACCGAACACCTTGCCGCTAAACGTGCCCCACAACTACTCCATGTTCCCCGACCATCCGCCGCCGCACAACTCGGGTCTTTCGACGGTCAAGCACGGTCACGTCCCTGGTCACATGGGCAACTCGTCAGCAATTCCGTTCAACTTCAGCAACATCTTCAGCGACCCAACATCAGTCAGCAGCTCCCAGGTTCATCCTAGCCAGGGGTCATCCCTGAACCATGGACTACATCCAGCTATGCACCACACTCTCCAGTCTCCGGCAGAGGAAGCGACGCTCAGAGGTGGGGTCAACCAGAGGCACCGGAACCAACAACTCGGAAACACATCAGGGATGAGGCTGGATCATCTTTTCAATCCGAACCAGATGGGGGTGGGGTCGATGGGGGTTCCGCCTCACCCGTTCGTGCCTGGTATGCCTCCGTTCTGATTTGGGATAAGATTTGTTACAATACGTTCAACAATTTAAAGCCTTAATCTGAGTTGAGTAGTTTTTCAAAAAGTATGCCAACTTATTATTAATCAAGCTGCGGACACCTCACATCTAACCTAAAAGCGTATCAAACGTGGTTCAAAATCTATTAAAAGGATAGTCTAGACCAAAATGAAACGTTCATAAGTTGTAGAGCTAAATTTACTCTATCAGGAGCAGAAAACCACATGTGAATAACTGCCACCATTCTCAAGATATCTCACTTTTAATATTCTTCAAATTAGTCAACATCACTGTTTAGCATCAATCCACTTATGATGTCATGGTCTCGCTTTGTCTGAATAGCTTATATATTTGTTTAAAATTGGATGAATAAGTTTTCCTGGAAATGTTTGAGTTTATATAGAATTTTTTGCACATCAGTCACTCTGCTAAAAAATTATATTTTTCAAAAACACTGGCGGTGTTTTAGTCAACTGTTAGTTTACAAATATGGGCATTTCCACACCATATATGGTATGTAGATGTCCATATATGTCAACTAACACTACAGTGAACTAACAGTTCAAAAATGCAGCCATTGGAAACTTTGGCATTACTTTCCAATTTGGTATGTTGAAAAGCAGTTAGATTATAAAGACTTCACAAAGAGCTTTTCAGACTAGCCACTATGATGTCATGCACAACTGTGGCCAGATGCTCAATCGAAATGAAGATTTCTATAATCTTCAACAAATCAATAACTCCAAAATCCTCAGAAGTCAATTTTGCTCCGCACTATTCTTTTAAAACCAATAATTTGTTGTCTCAATATTTGGGAATATTCTGTTGGCATAATGGAAATAGCTCTGTGAACTGAATATTGAAGAACTGTTTACTTATGCTTCGAAACATGGCGAGATACTTCGTAATCCTGATCATCTTGATAATGTGAACTATTTCACTAAAATATATTTTTCCGTAGTCGGACCTACGTTTTCAGCTCAGATTCAGGCCTTGAGGTGCCATTTGGAGAGGACAGGGAGGGGTGGGGGGATTTGGACACTTCCAGTCCACTCTCAAATCTTGTTTATTCTGTTTTATAGTCACTGAGCAGGCACGGATCCAGGTGTGGGCCGGAACCCTCCTATTTTTCGCAGACTTGAAAAAAAACTGTTATTGTCCTCATTATGATTGTAATGCCCTCAGAACCAGGGATATCGCATATAAGGGCTTCTTTTTCAATTTTTTTTGCAGTGGGGGAAGGGGGATGCGGTATAGATGAGCCTTTGAGACTCTTGTGGGAGTGCTTCAAATGAGCTCCCCTTTCTTCAAACCCTGGATCCGCCCCTGCTGAGTATTATTCATCTCAAGTGTGTGGGGGAGGGATGTGGTGGTTGAAGCTTAGTCCTCCAGATCCAAGAATCATGAGTTTGGGTCCTGATCATTATGGTATGTCTTTCAGCAAGTTGTCCCTCTCCACCCAGGTGTTTTAATGGGTATGTCATTGGCATTCCTGTCGCCTAAATGGGTGACTTCATATTGTGAGGTAATTGGTCTGCTCTGGGAATTGGATACCCTGTATTCAACCCTTGAGTAGACTCCTCGCTGTTTGTCAGTCATTTCTGTGGGGTTCTTTTCATTGACTAGATCCTCATTGAGGAGACTGTTAGGAAGGGTATCCAAGTCATAATAATAGTTAATTGCTTCAAATTTCTTTATATTTTCTTGTGAAGGCCCCCGTCATACCCACTTTTGTGTGGAAAATTGATGTCGAATCGGATAATCAATCAATCATCATGGGTTGACTGCCCAGGTTCACTATGTGCTGAGGTAGGCTGTGGGATCGCACACTTCCAGTATAGTCCATCGTGGGCCTTTTGGGGGTTACAAAACGACAGGCTACAAACCCAGGTTGATATCATTTTGCCATATTGAATGAATTTAAGTGTTAGTGATGAAGGAATAAAAGTGGTCTATTACATATTACTTATCAGTTCATCTCTCTTAGAAGATGTCGGTGGTTTACATTTTAAAATGATAATATCACTTAGTAGCCTGGCAAGACTCAAGAAAAAAGCAGCTGCAATTGGCAACCCTGTTATCAATGACAAAGTGGGAGTAACATCGACTGTAGTTGTAATCGGGAGGCTCCCAAATTGTAACATAACCTTCTATATTGTATGCGTCTATCATTACGCATTATCCTGACTAGGGTCATTCAGAGTTCAGACAACCAACATTAGCGGCTCCTTTTTGTCTCGCCTGAACTACGTTCAGGGAGATACTCAGAGGTCACTGTGGCGTGTGTCCGTCTGTGCACTTTGCTTGTGAACAGCATATCTCCTGAACCGCATGAGCTATGGTCACAGAATTTGGCAGGGAGTAGGAAAGGCATGAGTCCTCGAATTCATTGGATTTCCAGCACAAAATATGTTACTTAATTAGGGTAATTAGCAGAATTTGTATATTGAGCTCATTGGGCTTGTGAACAGCATACCTTCTGAGCCATAGGTACTATGATGATGAAATTTGGTAGGGAGTATGAAGGGCATGAGTTCTTAAATGGATTAGATTTTCAGCACAAAATATGTTACTTAATTAGGGTAATTAGCAGAATGTGCATATTGAGCTCATTAGGCTTGTGAACAGCATATCTTCTGAGCCATAGGTACTATAATAATAAAAACTTATATAGCGCTCAAATCCACCAAACAAGGTGCTCATGGCGCTGATACAGAAAGAATCTTATAACAACCGAAAAAAAACCACCAAACAACTATAGAAAAAACAGTCTTACTTGAAAGCAAGAAAAAAGAGGTAAGTTTTGAGGTAACTTTTGAACTCCGTCAATGTGCTTGCAGACTAGACACGAGTCGGAAGTTTGTTCCAAATGATGATTAAATTTGGTAGGGAGTATGAAGGGCATGAGTTCTTGGATTGATTAGATTTTCAGCACAAAATATGTTACTTAATTAGCAGAAATTGCATATTGAGCTCATTAAGCTCGTGAACAGCATATCTTCTGAGCCATAGGTACTATAATAATGAAATTTGATAGAGAGTACAAAGGGCACAGGTTCTCCAATTGAGTGGACTTTCAGCACAAAATATGTTGCGTAATCAGGGTCATCAGCAGAATTAGTTTCTTTAGTCTTCCTGGGATTCAGAGTGGCATATTATGTTTCTCACACATTTTACAAATAAATTCGTAAACAAACCGGTTTTTCTGCATTATCGGATAGCTTGTGATATAGAACCAACATATATTTGTAACGTAGCCTAACAAGTATTACCTAATCAATGAATGATTGACTAATTAATAAATACCTCATGAATAATTTTGTTTCCCAACAAATTAGTCTGGTTTTACTTTTCATCCTGTTTGAAAGCTCCACCCGACCTGTTCGAACTAATAACCAATAGTGACCGTGCAAACAATTCTGTGAATAGATCTATTGTTATGGCTGGGATGTGATAAATGTTCAAAGTGTTGTTTACGTAAATGGGTATTCATTTTTGCGTCCAAATCTCTGAAAAAGCATCATGGATGTGAAGAGGCAATCTAGGGTGAACCCTGGACCGAATAATATTGATTAATTGTGTTAATAATGTTGGAAAAGTTTAATTTGTTTGGGCACAACAGTTTTTGAAGGACAAAACCCCGAATAAAGATTGTGGCATGAAAGCCAGGCAACACAAGAAAAAAGCAGACCTGCCAAGTCTCATGCGATTTGAGAGTCTCACACATTTGTAATGAGTCTCACACACCCCCGAAAGCCCTGTGTTTTCTCATGCATCCATTCCAAAGTTGCACCCTAAAAAAAATTGTTTAACAATTTTTTCCATCACTGCCGGCCACAGGTAGAGCCATCTACTGGTTAAACTGTATAACATTGCGAGTGTTGATGCAGGCTTTGGCTGGACAGTCAATTGCAAGCAATGTATGCGTATTCATGATATGTGTAGGTACATTGTCATTGAATATGTAGCCTGCAGAAAAAAAAATTGCCTCCTGCATGGCAACCCCCAAAAGGCCCATTCTCCAGCAAAATTTAACCAAACCTCAGGCAAACTGGCACAACACCCTTGACAGGTCTGAAAAAGGATCCTATAGGAGAATGCTGGGCAAAGAACTGACAAGGTTCAAGTAACATTTACAGCAGTGGCCTTCGGGAGGTCTCACAGTTTGTTGCATATCTTACGATATTTGTTCCCCTATCATCAGGTGTTACCCTAACTGGGGTCATCCAGAGTTCAACTTAGTGGCCTTATAGCGGCTTCTTGTTTTGACTTGAGTCTTGTCGCCCTTTATGTTGATAAGAAAATATTGTACTTTCGATATTTAAAAAAAAAGCAAAAAAGCAAAAACTTGTAAGGCGAAGATTAAGTGGGTTGTGGGTGCAGAAAATTGTTCTCATATCATTTACTCACCAATGGTTGTAAGGGTCAAAAACAGTATTTTTAGTAAATTCTAAGAGAAACTCCAAGAGCATGGTTGACAAAAAGAAGGAATTATGTGAGTTTTTGGTACTCAGTATATCTTTAGACTGCGAGTGGAAAGTGTATTCATAGTGGTATTAATTTAGATAGATATATTAATATTTTGATAAGAGAAATTATTATTTTTCCATAATTATAAAGATGAGAAGGATGATTCATTGACATGAGTATTAATATATGTATTATTTGGTGACAATGATCGGAAGGATTGATTAGTTGACATGAGTAATAATATATGTATTATTTGGCTACGATGATTGGAAGGATTGATTAGTTGACATGAGTAATAATATATGTATTATTTGGCTATGATGATCAGAAAGATTGATTAGTTGACATGAGTAATATGTATATGTATTATTTAGCTATGATGATCGGAAGGATTGACTAGTTGACATGAGTAATAATATATGTGTTATTTGGCTACGATGATCGGAAGGATTGATTAGTTGACATGAGTATTCATATATTATTTGTCTACGATGATCGGAAGGATTGATTAGTGGACATGAGTATTAATATATGTATTATTTTGCTATGATGATCGGAAGGAGTCCTTTTTTAGCAGGGTGTGATGTTGGGGGTTTGTGCATTTGGGAATCCCCTTGTATTT
>JAODUJ010043920.1:0-12206 GCA_027564615.1 Psolus chitonoides | reverse complement strand
AGGGTTATTCATGAGGATGTCCGTGACGGTCTGTCCTTCCTGACCCTTTTCCTACTAAACTAAACTAAACTAAACTAAACTAATCCAGATATATTTCTTTAGTTTTGGTCTAAAAAAATGAAAATTCCAGGTTTTAGTTAAAAAGATGGAAACTAGCACCATTTTGCATCTAAGCCCCGTATACAAACAAAATGTTCTCAAGGGGATGGGTCCCTTGAGGCTTAGACCCTACCCCCAGGAACGTCCGAAATCTGCAATATCGGTGAGCCGCGAATTATTCTTACGCTAGTTATGTGAGCGGTTGGCTACGGGCGCTTAGGTCGGTCCGTCAACCTATTACAAGCCAGTGCACGCCTCAAATGGCGCCTATACTACTAAGGAGTGTTGCGAGGGCAAACATATTGTTAACATTTCTAGCCCCCCTGTCGGGGAAGCTAGCCCCTCTGTCGGGAAAAACCTAGCGCCACCCCTGCATACGGTCACACACACATTTAGACATACAACATGCATGATTGCATAGATTCCGAATGTGTTCGGCACGGAATCAAAAACACTCTTCCAATACCCGAGACTCCAGAGATTGCCGAATCCAGGCTTTCAGGAATTCAAACAAATCAAAAAATTCTTACATCAACCACAACCATAGTGGAGCTGACATCCATTCGAACAGCATTCAATGTATTTCTTTACGCGAATGTCCAGGTCGTTTCCGTCTACAAAGCGCATTGGTGGGTACATGGGTGGGGTTGCAACATTCCCTCTCTATAATCCCATAATCAAGATATTCTTTAGTTTTTGGATTAAAAAAAATAAAGAATCAAGCTATGAGTTGAAAAGATGGAAACTAGCACCATTTTGTACCTAAGCCCCGTTGCAAACAAAATGTTCTCAAAGGGGATGGGTCCCCTTAGACCCTTCCCCAGGAACGTTCGAGATCTGCAATATCGGTGAGCCGCGAATTATTCTTACGCTAGTAATGTAAGCGGTTGGCTACGGGCGCTAAGGTCGGTCAGTCAAACCTATTAATAGCCAGTGCACGCCTCAAATAGCGCCTATACTACTAAAGAGTGTTGCGAGGGCAAAAATATTGTTAACATTCCTGGCCCCCTGTTGGGGAAGCTAGCCCCCTGTCGGGCAAAACTTAGCGCCACCCCTGATTCGACTTAAGATTAGCCTATTTGACTTGAGTCGAATTCAATTCCACTTCAGTCTAATTGTATTTGTATTCCACTTAAGTCTGATTCAATTCGACTTAACCCATTCATGCCTGAAAGGGCCATATGGCCCACACGTGTTCTAATGCCTATAAAATTGTTATATGATGATATTATCCCATGAATGCATGTAAGGGCCGTTTGGCCCGTATTATGATGTAATGTATGCATACTGTGGGGTTCATACCCGGAAGTTCACATTCATAGCAACAGGTTGATTGCATGCTGGTTGCGCATTTTGAAGGTGACTGCATGTTCGTGGCTCTATTTCAGGTACATATACATGCTTTTTGAAGAAAAAAAGAAGAACTATTTAGAAAGCGTTAGTCCTAATATTTATGAAAGTAATTTGAATATTTTTCATTGTTCATACCTAAACTCAGACTTATTTTGTAACTGGGCCATATGGCCCTTCCAGGAACTTTCACGTATAATTACCAATGCAGGAACATGTGAATGTACAGTTTAGACTCAATAATTATACTTTTATTTACTTTGCCTTCTCTTTTTATTGATAGATTGGTGAAAATATGGAGACAACAGTCGAAAATCATGAGTCGAATGGTAAACTGGAACAGTGGATTGTGGTGACACCTGGGGTGGAATCAGAAAATGAAACAGACTCAAATGCTGACGAGTCGTTTGAAGGATCTGATGATGACACTCCACTTGCTGAATTGGTACCCATTGCAGCACTAGCAAGCCAAGCAAACTCAAATCCGAATGCAACCCAAAGTGGGAACAAGAGAAAAGAGCACACCTACCATTGGAGGAAAGGCCGTCCACCAGCTCTAAATAACTTTGCATTTAAAGATAATGAAACGCTATCTGGTTATGATGACTTTGAAAACCCCATTGATTACTCGAGGCATTTTTTTTATGATGATATGATCAGTATGGTAGTTGATTAAACAAATTTATACTCTACTCAGAGTGATGTGAATAGAGGTTCTATAGGAACTTGCACAGATGAAATTGAATTTTTTTTGGGCATTCTGTTCAAAATGTGCATTGTGCAAATGCCCAGATATCGCATGTACTGGGAGTCTGCAACTGCGGAATTGACACAGGGAAAAGGACATAAACGCAAAATTGTGTGCGTGATTTGTAAGCAGAAAGTTGTGAGCACGGGGTTGCGAAAGCACCTCCACCACAAGCATGGGGATTTCAGTAAAGAAGTTCGAGCGAAGCTGAAGAAGACTATGATGGGGTTGCCCCCAACTGCATGTCGAAGACGGAAAGCAATATTCCTGTGATACGCAGGTTTTTTTGCACAAGGAGTACGGAGTACCCCGTACCAATTAAGGGAATTCAGGACTAAACAACTGTAGTAGGCATACGATTACCTTATACCCAGTCTTAACTTGCCAACTTAGGTTGTTCCCCACGGAGAGGAACAACTTAAAAGGGGAACAAGGGTGCGCCCTTTCCAACAACCTCAATAAAATTATAATTATTCCAAACGCAATGGCATTATTCAAGAATATCATTACGCTTAGGCCTAATGAAACCTATAATGGATTTTTCTATCCTCGTTTTCACATATTCGTTCAAGTCGCCATATTGATACGAAATTACCCATAGTTCAACGCAAGAGTGAAGTAACACCTACACTTCGACGAGCTGTGTGTTTACTTCCGATACTCAGTGCCCCATACATACACTGTGCTGACCATTGTAACGCTGAAAGTTGGAAGGGAATAGCTCGTAATTTCTTTCATTTTTTATTTATCTTAGCAGTTATGTTGAATATAAACCCTTTACCTACCACGGACGCAAAATTAGCGTTTCGAAAATCAAGTTTTTTAAAACGTCACTGAAAGAAATAGCAACCACCTACAGCCCTGGGAATTTTATCTTATTTGATAGAGAAAAGGTGGGGCTTTCATGTACGTGTTTTTGAGGGGTGTCACTGTGGAGGAACATGATGTGACCTCGGGATGACCCTGACATTTTGGCTAAAAGTTGGGTCCTCGTTCAAAAAAATATAGCTGCTCCATTTTTTATTTTACACCCCCAACTAGTTTTATTATTGCTAAACATATTATAGAAGACATTCTGTGCCCAACAAGCCTTCTATTGGCCTAATGACCGGAACAAATGGCAATTTCGGCCAAAATTGTCCTAAAATCGACCATTTTAGGGGTAAAATGGTGTTGCAGAATCATAGCTCATGGAACTTACACCCCACCATACTCAAATATATAATTTTGTAGCTATTGAAAAGTTGTAACCACTTCATTACCGATGGCTATCTTGAATTCAATTGCTCTAGTACACAAAATTTGGTTTTAGTGGGTGTCAAGGTTTTCTGCTAATTCTTTCACGCTTCAGCACACTAAGTCAATAGGGATTTGACCTCGGCGTGACTCCGGTAATTCCGCCAACCCCTTTGTTTTCTCTCCGAATACAGAGCCAAAAATGGTAGAGGAGCCTCCTGCTTCTTTGCATTCTAGGTTAGGTGATCCTATACCGTTGCCTAATTTGTGCCCTCCTGGCAAATTGTCGAAGGATAATGATATAGAGAACAGCCAGCCATGACTCCTTCTTCTGAGCCATGTTTAACAGACATAATTAATGATAATGAAAAATTAAGAGAGCCTCCTCCCGAATTGTATAGGCCATCTGCACCTTTGTTAGGTGAAGTGAACAAGATAATTGCTGGTTATATTCGAAAACAAAATGAATTGCAACGTGCTATGGAAAATATTTAAAGAAAGATTATCAGAAACTACCATTTGATGTTCATTGCAAATTCAACAGGAAACATGTCCCTTATTTGGGCCAGTATATGACTACCTTGCTCATGATATCCTGCATTCAGCTCGTGTTGTGTCTGTTAAAGCTAAACAGTTCATATTATATGATGGTCATATTAAAGAATATTCTAAAATGACCCTCCAATTGATTATTCCAGAAACCATGGAAGACACATTAATTTCCAGATATCATGATTTGCTTATAAATCATCAAGGCGTAATGCGTACGTACTTGACTATACGTCGTGCGCAATATGTTTCAACGCATAAGTAACTATATTCAAGCATGCCTCCGATGTCAAGAATTTAGGAACAAGCCCAATAAACTAAGATTCCCGATTCATATCGACAGCATCAGTCTCAATTTTATGTCAATGCCTACTTCCATAGCAGGATATAAGTACTTAATGGTTGCTTGTGATGAAATGACGAGATTCATTATATGTGTTCCCTTGAAGCATTGGATGCGGACACCATTTGTGAAGCTATCCTTAAAAAAATAGTATCTGTTTTTGGACCACCATCTCGATTAGTTACTGATGCGGCGGCTTCTTTGACAGGTAAAGTGGTTGAGCTTCTGTGCAGAACTTTGGGAATTGACCAAAAGGTTATACAAGTGTTTGTAATCATGGCAGCCTTCAAGTGGAAAGGCATATTCAAACACTGTCAAATTTTCTTGAGGTTAACTTAAACAAATTTAGTACAGACTGGGTTAGGTATGTTCCAACTACTGTGTATGCGTACAATTCATTCGCTTCTCCGCAGATGGGCAACTTCAGTCCGTTCGAACACATTTCGTTTTTAATCCAATGGCAGGCCTTACACAGTCTTATGGAGACTATGCAGCCATGCTAAAGAACCGATTCGATCATCTGTCTAGAGTCATGTTACAATTGCAAAGACATAATCAGAATGATCAACAAGGGAAGGTTACTAACAAACTTGATAAAAGTCACATTTACTCTGTGGGACAGTTGGTGTATTTTTACAAACCAACTTCGCTCTTGACAGCGATGGGACAGTTGGTGTATTTGTACAAACCAACTTCTCTCTTGACAGCGAATTGTCGCAAAATCTCTGCAGAATGATGTGGTCCCCTAGTAATTCACCAAGTTTTGAATCGTACTCATTATCTTTCGGCTACACTAAAAGGAGACATTTTAAATGATGTTTTCAATTTCATTCGCCTGAAACCTTGCTTCGTGAGAGCATCTTCAGAAACGTCGAATATGACTGACATAACGAAACTA
Organism: Psolus chitonoides; assembly: GCA_027564615.1. Classification (NCBI taxonomy): domain Eukaryota; kingdom Metazoa; phylum Echinodermata; class Holothuroidea; order Dendrochirotida; family Psolidae; genus Psolus; species Psolus chitonoides. The sequence goes on along the minus strand of JAODUJ010043920.1, from coordinate 6,983 downwards.
AAGAAGGTCTAAAAGGAAAATCAAGAAAATTACGTTAATGTTATCCTTGAAAAGGAAAAAAAACAGTTGTGTTTTGTGAAGAACAAGATAATATTTCTTCTAGTGTTACTTCAGATAACATCCTATGCAATGCATTAGCCGGTGTAGTTATGTCTACTTATCTTGATAATAGATCACATAACAACGGACTTGCATTTCCTGAACCTGTCAGTCATGATTGTATCCTACAACTATTTGGTGATCTTTGAGCAAAGCATCTTATCGGTGTATGTTAGTGAAATGTACTAGATACAAGTTAGGTTGTTTACAAGTTTCAATAGCACTCAAGAAAAATAATTGTAGTTCAGGTGAACTTTCATTTTGGTTGAATGTTGGACATTATGCTAAAACAGAAGAAATTTTTAATGTTCTTATATAAGGAAGGTTTCGATAACTGGTACTCCAAACAAGATGCTTTTGACATCATTTACATAAATTGAGAGGATATGAAATATCAAATATTCTCTGTTAAACTATTGGAGGTAACTCTTTTAAGAAATAAAGTAAAACAGGTCTGGCTTTCATCTTTTGATGTTGAGGTTTCTAAAAACCAGTTGAAGACCCTGTAGTTATAAATAAAGTTGGCAAGTTTTTCCTTCCATGATTGTGATTTAGGTCATATGATCTTATTGTTATGGTATAAACTACTACCTTTACTTGAAAATGTTGAGTTACGTAAACGTTAAAGAGTCATTACGACATGAACGTATTTTGATATGAAAGATAGTTCACCTATATTGGATATACCATGTTTATGTTGTATTTGATTTCTTCCTAAATGTTGAGAGAGCAGTCTGGATTTACGATTTTTCCAGAATTAACTGTTCGAGCACCAGCGTGTAGCATGTTCGTCTAGGAGTTAGATGATCTTTGTAAATATAAACGGTTACTCGGATAAACGGTAAAACCAATTAAACGATTAAATGAGTACTAAGATACGTTTTCGCTTTACTAATGGCACAAAATGTAACGATTTCACCTTTTTTTTTGGAAGAACTCATTATTCTACCCCCTACCCTGTGCTTTATAATATATGTCCTTATATATATGCAGGTACATGTTTTTTCGATATACAACAACCTTCCATGTTTTTTTCGGACCTGGGGTGTTTGCTTCATGAGAAGTTGCCTGTTGTGTAGATCATGACGTGCGCCTCTTTGAGTGAGCTGTCTTTCTTGAGTAATAATAGACGATGTAACTGGAAGCCCTCAAGGAGCTGAAACCTAGAAGTGCACAATCATTGTTTAATGATTGAGGAGGATGTCATGTAATTATTTGACTGCCCTTTCTCAATGTATTAAGGTCCAAACAAAGCGTGTTACTCTCTCTATTTTGGCGACGCACTTTGTCCAAACAAAACGTGTTACCCTATCTATTATGTTATTGCACAACATTTACGTAAACATGGCGATGTTTTACTGACATTGTTCTGTTTGATGTAGTACAAGAAGATCTCTCATCGATTAAGTATGAAAGAGGAGAGATTTCCCTACAATCTTACCAAGTCCGCCCTCAGATTCCGCCCTTCGCAACGACTAATTCTATCCGAATGTAACTCTGGTCGTTTTGTTCGAACAGGTTTGAGGAGTTTTCCTCGTCATATATAGTATTCTTTAGAGCATCTTCGTCATCCTGGTTTGAGGTAAAAAGGAGCTGTTTTCCATTCTAAACTGAAAAAATCACATAGATAGTTAGAACGTCTTATCGAGATTAATCCCCTCACATTTTGAATGAACAATCATAATCTCGGCTTGAGGGCATCCCTAGTCACGTCCAAAATATGCATCTTAAAAAAAGCACAACAGATGTCAGGCATGATTGTAATAAATTAAGGCGGCCGAGACTGGGAATTTTCGAATTTTCGAATCAGCGAATATAATCTAGTTTGTATCAGACATTATTTTAAGTAGGTTTTTCAGCCACATTATTGTGGATTGTTGTCGTCAAATCTGGAGCTTAAAATTATTTATTGATTTTTAAGAACCGAACTTATACTTTTAGGCCTAACACTCTGGGCAATTGGAAGTTAATACAAACTTTTGAAAGAGCCGAGAAGGACATCAACTTTTCTTAACGGAGTGTGTACTCTTTTCCATCGCCTTGTAGTATGGTCATGTTTTTGTATTCCGTGACCATTTATTTTAACCTTTGTTTCTTGATGGATTTGACAACCGGAACTATTTTGAAAAGAAATTAGCTCCTATATACCTCTCAAAAATGGCGGGAACTTGTACAAATCCGCCTTTTCAAAATGGTTGCCATCCACTATCTTGAAAAACATAAGTCCTCAACTCATTAGTCCTCAAAACTACGGAGTCATGATATCATAATTGTATATATTAATTTCCTCAATTTCTTCTCCCCATTTATAGGCAAATAGATGATCACGGCTTCCACAGCAACTGCACTGAAAGAGCAAGAAGTAATCCAGTTTATGGTAAGAATATTTCATAGTAGTGCACTTGTAATACCCTAAAGAACGTAAATTACAATTGAACAACTGAGCTAATGGCAAATAATTAGGATCGACCAGTTCCCGGTGCCAACTTAGCATCAGCTCTATCGGAACTCTCAAATACCTTGGAAGTGACGTGCAGCATGTCAACCCGTACACGACAGTGAAGCGTGAAGAACAACAGCCAGATGTTCAGAACACTCCCCCTGACACATGCTCTCAGCGAACTCGTGGAGTAATCCATGTACTGGCCAGATCCCGAGACGACCAAACAAGACCAAGCCCGAGGCACAGACTGTACCTGGGTTCACTTGGTTTCAGGCTAACTTGTCACAACCAGATGACAGGAGTTGGTCAATATACCACATGACCTACCCCAAGTCACCTAAAAAGACAATTGCCCATGATGTCATCGAGGAAAAACAGATGCCATTTGCAATTATAGTTGGGGATCATCCTGTCTATGTGCTCATGCTATACTTGAAGAGTGAGAATGCAGAGTTTGCAGGCTAATCTTACTTTTCATGTGAGCCTTCCACATCCAAATGTCGTTCATGAATGCTATATACAAGAGGATCTCAGACGTGTTGGTGGCAGCAGGAGTCATCGATCGCAGATGGCTCTGTTGACCAAGCCAATCGAGGAAAACATTTTAAGCGTGGGATTCACTGTCGGCGACTATTTTATGAGACTCTAGTCCGCCATGCCTTAGACAAACAATTGGAAGGTTCACCTCTATCTGAAGAAGTAAAAAATCTCCCTTGATAAGCTCTGGCATCAGATCAATGCACAGGAACTTGCAGATGCACATATAGAGCTGGAGAGTAACGTTGAATTAAGGGACCTCGTCGACACCCTCTTCGAGGACTTTGAGGGTGCCCATGCAGAATACTGGATGTCCTTCATGGAATGGTGGAGGTTCTTACTCAAAATATCCATGCTCTGAGAACAAGCAACTGGACCGAGTTTAAGTCCTCACTGAAGCTTATGCTTCCTTGCATAAAAAGTTATAACAATGACAAGTATGGTAGGCATCTTGCAGATTTTATAGCAGTATTGGACCCTTCCTGGCGATCAGGCTACATTCAATGACTGGAAAACCATATTCATGTGCGGCCCTCTATATATGGATATAATCAACATTGACAAATCTCTACAATGACCATTCTAGTGGATTTGTAATGTCCTAATCTATGTAAAATGCCACCTCATTTGTCTTTCTAGCTCATCTGTTGCCAGAGATATTACATTTGATGTTTTCCAAGATAGCGAACGGCGACCATTTTGGATTTGAAGGTCAAGATGTTCCCGCAACTTTATAATAACCATTTCAGTGAATTTGTAATGCCAGAATTATTAGAAAACGACATCCTAATTGTCCTTTCAGCTCATCTGGTGCCAGAGATATGAGGTTTTATGTTTTCCAAGATATGCTAATGGCGGCCATTTTGAAAATGGTGGATTCATACAACTTTCGAGCCATTATTCAGAGGTACGTAGTACAAAGAAAATGTTCACGGAATCAAAGAAAATGACTCTATTGTTTTTCGGAACATAATTTATCTAGTGAGGAGTTTAGTATGTCTCAACTTTACTGAGAGACTAACCGGATATTGTATATAAACAGTAGAAGTGTATGCAGTCCATCTATTGTTGAACTTTCTGAAGAATAAAAAGTATGTTTGAGATCATTTGGTGTAGAACCAAAGAAATCTGAAGGAACTATGTAGTATTCCAAGTAAAACCGCAACACATCATTACACCAAACTGAACATGTGTCCTCAGTTTACCCGTCTCCGTGAAGGACTTCCTACATGATGTGTTGCACTGAGGTGGGTCAGTTCAAGTGTTCTCAGATTTTTCAGTTCGTGTGAAAGACTAACCACATGTGTTGCATTGATGTGGTTCTACACCGAGTGATTCAGTTAATGTGTTCTCAGATTACCAGCCTCTGTAACACACTTCTCACGTGTTTTACATTGATGTAGTTTGTCACCAGAGTGAATCAGTTACATGTTCTCAGAAAATCAGCCCGTGTAAAAAGCACATGGGTTACATTGGTATGGTTTAATACCACAGTGGATCAGTTCATGTGTTCTCAGATTACTAGACTGTTTAAAAAAAATTACCACACGCTTCCCATCAATGTGGTCACACACCAGCGTGGATCAGTTCATGTCCTCTGAGATGCGAGAACTGGTTATATGGAAAGAAATCGTAGAATACTGTTTCGTGCAAGAAAAATGTTTGGTCCACCCTTCCTCCGCTCCTCTTGAACTGGCCATATCACCTCACCCGCCCACAAAACCCAGGTGAATCAGTTCCATGTGTTCTCAAATATCAGCCCCATGTAGGAATTATCAACTTGTGTTACATTCATGTGGTTTTCACACCAGCGTGTTTTGAAATCACCAGTTCAAGTGTTCTCGGATTATCAGCCTGTGTAATAGACTAACCACGTGTGTTACACTGATGTGGTTAATGTGGTTTATTCAGTTCATGTGTTTTCAGTTTACCAGCATCTGTAAAATACTTTCCACATGTTTTACATTGATGTGGTTTAACACTAGTTTGAATCAGTTCAGGTGTTCTGTTATAGCCGGGGTAAAAGACTAACCAAAAGCGTTACATTGATGCGGTTTTACACCAAATTGAATAAGTTCATGTGTCCTCAGTTCACCAGTCGTCCTACATATGTTACATTGAGTTTACCACTAGAGTGGATCGATTCAATCAAGTGTTATCAGATTATCAGTTTGTCTAAAGACTAACGCTTGTGTTACATTGATGTGGTTTTAAACCGAGTGAATCAGTTCATGTGTTCTCACATTACCAGCCTGTGTAAAATGCTTCTCATGTGTTTCACATTGATATCGCTTGTCACCACGGTGAATCAGTTCATGTTCTCAGATTTTCAGCCCGTGTAAAAACCACATGGGTTACATTGGTACGGTTTAATACCAGAGTGGATCAGTTCATGTGCTCTCAGGTTACTAGACTGTAAAAGATTCACCACATGTTTTATATTATGGTGGGTACACACCACAGTGGATCAGTTCATGTACTCGTAAATGCGTTAACTGTTTATAGGGAAATAAATTGTAGTAAACTCTTCTATGCGCGAAAAATGTTTGGTCTACCATTCGCTCCTCTTGACATGACCACACCACCTCACCCGCCCACAAACCCCAGGTGAATCAGGTCCATATATTCTCAGAATATCAGCCCGTGTAGGGTTTACCAACTTGTGTTAAATTGATATGGTTTAATCAGTTCATGTGTTTTCAGTTTACCAGCCTCTGTAACAGATTTTCCACATGTTTTACATTGATGTGGTTTAACACCATAATGGACCAGTTCAAGTTTTCTGAGATTATCAGCCGGTGTAAAATACTACCCACATGTGTTACATTGATGCGGTTTTGCACCAAACTGAATGAGTTCATGTGTCCTCAGTTTACCACTCTCCGTAGAGGACTTCATACATGTGTTGCACTGATATGGGTCAGTCCAAGTGTTCTCAGATTATCAGTTTGTGTAAAAGACTAACCGCATGTGTTACATTGATGTGGTTATACACCGAGTGACTCAGTTCATGTGTTCTCAGATTACCAGCCTCTGTAAAAGACCTCTCACGTGTTTTACATTGATGTCGTTTGTCACCAGAGTGAATCAGTGCATTTTCTCAGATTATCAGCTCGTGCAAAAAGCATATGGTCACACTGGTACGGTTTAATACCGCAATGGATCAGTTCATATGGTCTCAAATTACTAGACTGTAAAAGACTTACCACGTGTTTTACATTAATATGGTTACACACCAGAGTAGATCAGTTCATGTCCTCCTAGATGCGTAAACTGTTTATAGGGAAATAAATTGTAGGAAACTCGTTTGTGCAGGAAAAATGTTTGGTCCACCCTTCGCTCCTCCTGACATGACCACACCACCTCAACCGGCTACACAAGCAGGCCATACCAACCCGCCCATACCCCTTTCTCAGATTACTAGACTGAATAAGACTTACCTGTGTGTTACATCGATATGGTTTATTCAGTTCGTGTTTTCAGTTTAGCCTCTGTAAAACTTTCCACATGTTTATATTGATGTGGTTCAAGACCAGTATGGATCAGTTCAAGTGTTCTCAGTTATGGCAGGTGTCAAAGACTAACCACAAGTGTTACATTGATGCGGTTTTACCCCAGAGTGGAACAATTCAAGTGTTCTCAGAATATCAGCTTATGTAAAGACTAACTGCATGTATTACTTTGGTGTGGTTTTACACCGAGTGAATCAGTCAGTTCATGTGTTCTCAGACTACCAACTCTTGTAAAAGACCTCTCGTGTATTACATTGACGTGGTTTGTCACCACAGTAGATCAGTTCATGTTCTCAGATTATCAGCCCGTGTAAAAAGCACATGGGTTACATTGTTACGGTTTATTACAACAGCGGAGTTCATATGTTCTCAGATTACTGGACTGTGTGAAG
>JAODUJ010043809.1:0-12208 GCA_027564615.1 Psolus chitonoides | reverse complement strand
AATTCAACTCCCAAGTTCCTTACTGTACCCTTTGAGATAGTGACAGGCACATCTACAACAGTAGTAGACAAGATGGTTACCTTACTCAGTTGATTCCTAGTTCCAAAGAGCATAATTTCGGTTTTATCAGAGTTCAGCTTAAGCATATTAGATGACATCCATATTCCAATATCGGCCAAGCAATTTTCAAGCCTAGCGAAATCTGCAGCAACTAACTCGGAAACACGTGGGTTAGAAAGCGACATATAGAGCTGTGTATCGTCAGCATAGCCATGCATATCCATATTGTGTTGTTTAATAAGATGTCGTAGTGGTAGGAGGTAGACCAAAAACAACAAGGGCCCAAGTACAGAGCCCTGAGGCACACCATAGGACAGAGGTGACATTTCAGACTTACTGTTATGAATCTTAACATACTGATTGCGTTCGGTCAAATATGATCGAAACCACTTTAATGGAGTACCACGAATACCCAGGGCGTGGAGCCTGTCTAACAACAATGCGTGATCGATAGTGTCAAACGCGGCACTGAGGTCGAGTAAGACCAGGATGGCAACACCCTTATCATCAATAGAACGAAGGAGGTCATTTTGCACCTTGGTGAGAGCAGTCTCCGTGCTGTGTCCAGGTGTATATGCGGATTGCAGAGGATCGTGAAGTTGGTGATAAACCATGTACTGTTGAAGTATGTTAGCAACAACCTTTTCCATGATCTTCGAGAGGAAAGAGAGATTGCTTATAGGCCTGTAGTTCTGAAATGTTGTGTTAAATCGTACAACACAATACAATTTTTTGAAACCGGGTTACAACGAAACGTTTCTAACTCTCTGACAAAGGACGAGAAAAAACTATAGGGAAGTGGCAATGTCAGAATAAATACAAATTGCTCGCTCTTTTTTTTTGTTTTCTATTGGGGGAGGCGGGCACGCAATGTACATCACATTGCTGAACGACGCATCGGGGAGGGTACATTTTGAGATGTAGATTATTTTTCAAGTTCACCAGATTTGCAAATCTACAACGGAAGTATTGTCTGCTACTTAGACCTAAAACTCTTTTAACAGGTACAGACCCAGGTTTGTATATGCGCTGATCAGAGACTTGCTTTGGGTTCTATCTGCCAGAGTGCAGTTTTAGTACATAAACGGTTATATAAAGTTACACTGTTAAGTAGGTATCCTTCAACGCCCTATTATGCTCAAAGAACTTATCTTGGTTCATTGCTTTTTTTGTCTTCCCTCATTGGTTTCATTTTTGGTACAATACGCAGTTTTAAGATAAGGTAAATTAAATAGTCGGTCAAATAATTAAAGGAGCTTAGTGAGTTTGTAGTAAAACTAAATTGATGACACAGATAATGCATTTTGCCAGCACTTTAAATTTCAGAAAATCAATCAAATATGTCAGAAGCTTTCAATTTCAAATAACATCACGTACGGCGATGATATGGATGTTTATCATTTGAAATTTGAGCAGAACTTGTATTTTCAACTTACTAGCAGTGTTCTCTTTCAAATGACCTTGTTGAGAGAAGCTTAGGTTACCAATCCGTCTTTTTTACATTATTTATCAGACAATTTTCTAATTTTGGAGGAATTCAATTTTTGTTCACCACACACTCACTGAGCTCCTTCAAGAAAAGAGCGAAGGGATGGGATTGTGGGTAATATATTTACCGGCTTCCATATCGGTTTAATTATTCACAAGACAAATATAGCAATAATATGATGGCTAATTACAGTTATCTCCATAGTGATATAAGTTGACCCAAGGAATAGATTACCACTCCACACAGAGAGTAATTACCACCACACGCCGAGGCACCCGTCCCACCCACTCTATGCTAATAACAAGACTTAGATGGTAATGTACACATTTGGTGCACCCTCTATTGGTTTCTACTTTATCCATCTATTTCACTATTTTTGTCAACAACATTTTGTATTTTATAAGTGATTAACTCATATAGCTTAGCCTGCAAAAAAAGATTACCGCATTTAATAATAGCAATGATTTGTTTTGATATTATAAAACTTTTCTAGTAAGTACACTTAGGTATAGCAAACTGTCCGCCATTTTGGTTCGTAAGTCATTTCTGAGCATAGTTTTAAGCTTGGGACGGTTAATTGTATGAAAATGTACTTCTTTCCCTGTTATGTTCTTATTTAGTGTAGGTTCTACGAAACGGAATTCAATGTCTTCAATTTCTAGAGCACTTTTCGGGGTACAGCCCACGGCCTATTTGTGAGGTATGGTGGGCAGTTCCTTTTCTCCCAGTGATAATCACCAGGTTCCCATTCACTGTTGGGTGAACAGAGAGATGGCTTCAGCATACACGCTCGAGTGGTAACTCGAACTCGCGACCACTAAACCACAGCCAGTCGCCCTACCCCCTTAAAGGCACTTTCGGGTTGTGTTTCTCGAAACACAATTCGTCACATTCATATCACCAGAAATCTCCAGTAATTACGATGTTGCTTTCTTCGGAGTTCCAATCGAAGTATAAATGATTAGAATTTTACGAAAAATTGATATAAGATCCTCAGTATTTTGAAAATCTATACTGCTGTAACATGAAAACAATAACTTCAGGTTCAGTCTATTGGAGAATTGTACAATAGGCACTGTGCGTTTTCGTCAGAACGTAAACGAGAATACACGGTTTTTAACTAGAGCGAAAGACACTAAAGTGAGAACTATTTTTGTGACCCACGAATCGCCTCCTAATCTGTCATCTACACAATCATGACAATATTTCGGAAGAAAACGAAGATCACTAGACGTTATTGTATGGGAAATACTTTGGGAATATATTAACACAACCCCAAAACTCGATCGTTGTTAACGAGCAACCGCAATAAACCCTAAAAGTACCTTTGAGATGAGAAAGATAATAAATTTACTTATGGAACTTACCGGAGAAGGTAAGTGCCATATAGGCTACAATCTTGTGGAATGAAAGAAAGGAATCGAACGGAATGTACTTGTTGAGGACTGTCTCTCTCATCTTGGTAACGAAGTTCCTGCTGACGGTGACGAGGAGAGTAGCGGAGGTGAAAGACAGCGCAGTTGCAGCTACGCGTGTGATAGACACACCGAGACCCGTGACCGCATGTATTCCTCTATGTTCACTCTGATAATTGTAAACTGTCAATGATAAAGTGTTAGTGCATTTGTCATGATTGTTGTCGAAGGCATAGGTCGCACAAGCTTGAAACAATACTATTTTAAATATGTATGTTACCTATTCGTCAAATTTTCGCCGTCGCACTTCGAACATTTAGGTCGAATTATGAAGTAAATGGACAGTTCGAAACTGGAACACTTAGGTAATTTCAAAGCGACTTTCAAACAAACCAAGAATGGGAATGTATTCAAAATTTCCACAGTCCTGAATCATCCCATTGAAAGTCATTTGTGGAATTTGTTAAATGCATATTATGAAAAGTCAAGCATATTATTTGATTAATTAGAATGGAAAACATATGACACGTATGTTAAACAAAAACTAATGATCATGATGTACACAATTTTGAATGACTTAACCTCGCAACACTTAAAATAATTATTCACGCCTTAAAATGAAATACATAGTCATAATCTACGATCGACAGCTTCAAATAACTTGTTCATGCCAGGAGGTCAGTCTGAGTATCACAGAAATAGGTTCAGTTATATAGCAGCCAAAGAGTGGAACGAATAGTACTAAAAAGGCAAACGTCCAACTACGGAGTTCAGTTACGGAGCATTCAAAACACGATATCTGAGGCATTGTAAAATGTAAACATGTCCTTGTATGCATATCTCTAAAGCGTTTCAATGTTAGTACTTTGAAACCCATTTCCTGCCAAGCGTTTAGCCAGATTTTCCAGGAAATCCTCAAAGGGTCAGAAGATATCAGAAGCTGTTTCATTAGATGAGCAAGGGCAAAAAATGGCATCCCTGACTTTTTCAAATTTGTGCACGGTGATTATGGGACAAAATAGGCTATTTTCAATGTCAATGAGATTTACACAGTTAAGGAATAGCTAGGCCTAACCTAACTTGGGCCTATCCTCCCAAGACAAAAATTTCATATACAATTTATGTTTACAGGCCTACTAATTGTTCCCTGAACATCCTATAACTCATTATCAATCTTAAATTACTATTATCTAGGTTGTAACCAATTATTTTATTTCAATTTAACTGGTACCTCTACCTCGGATAGCCCCTATTGACTTAGTGTGTAATCCTAAACGGCACCAATCCTATCATGGGTATTTTGCAATATTCGCTGTAACTCTCTCTATGATGGCACTATACCCCTACAAAAAATACCAGGAATCGAGGAATGTTCTTGGGCTTATTTTGAGCCAAGAATCAGAGGTCTAGGGTATTGCGTTTGGAAATTATGATTTTAAAAACGATACCTCAAAATTGTGTCTAAATTGACCACAAATTGAGGTGTTTCTGACATATTTTTCAAATAACTTTCAAACCCCGAAAGCCATAGAGCTCTAGCGCTGGAAATCATTGCAGGGGACTCTGGGGTAAGTTAGAAAAAGGTATGGAGCGATTATTAGTTCATATGAAGGCTTGGGATTCTTTTGAAAATGTGGTCACGGAAGCGTGAAATTCGAGGTCAAGTCAAGGTCACCACATTTCCGAAAAATATTTTGAAAATGCTGTTCACCATAGACCCCCATTAAACTATTTTTTAATATTCGTCCTGTGTCTTATCTTTCAAAAATAGGCCACTTGTTAGCTTAGGGGGATGTTGGATGATGGTTTAAACAATGTTTGGAAAAAATGGTGCCCATGTTGTAAGATTTACAACGTTGGCAGGAAATGGGTTAACCTTCTGTAAATAATGCTGATCAGTTTTTAAATCTCATATGTATTCTGCCTGTTTTATTACCATTTACAAGAGTAACTTGCCCTATTGTATACATTTTAATTGTTGTTTTCTATTTTATTTAATGCTTTGAAAATAGTTTCACGTGAAATGTATTTGCTTTATATATATTGTATTCTTGAGGGCCTCGTGTAAGATGATTATGTATACACTAAATGAGTTTTACCCTTAAATGTTGAAATAAATAAATGGATAAAAGAAAATAAGTTTGATTTATTTTACCAGACAAATGCTGAAAATATACATTTTTGCACGTCATTTGTCACTGTGTAATAAACTGAACTGATAACGAAGTATATGTAATTGATACCGATAATTTTCAACTTCCATTTATATCACATAAAACATATTCAGTTGATACTTGGGGATTGGGGGAAATATCGATTTTTAGACAATCAAAACTAAATTCTGATAAGGCAACACTCATTGTCTCGATCATGTTCTTGCTAAAAAAGTGATTTTTCAAGTTAATCCAAAAAAAATTATCCACCATTCGGTACCGCCCATGTACAGGATAGAGTTGTTGTCATCTGTATTCTCGTAAATCCTAATTTGTAATAATAAGGTAAGGTGGTCCCATACTCCTTTGTGGAACTTCGGGAAGATGTCTGATACAGAGACACCCTTTCATGGCCAACGTCATATTGAGGTAGGGGACTTAGTTTTTTCTCGCCGCTCCTGCCTCCCCAGTGTTAGAACACCAGGTTCCCATTCTCTGCTGGGTGGAGAGCGAGGCGGTTTTAGGTTACGACCGTGATTCGATCCAAAGACATTCAACATATGAGACGAGTTCTGTGAACACTACGCTATAACTCCTCTGATACAATTTGTTATATTTGTAATATACCCAACGCAACGCAACGTTTTATTCCTGTATCTCTTCACCTAATAAAATCCTATTTATGGGCCCACCTAAACGTTGTTGTCTGAGCCAATGTACATTTTGAAGTTGCTTTCGATCGGTATGTTTGTGATTCCCAATATGTAATAGATACAACGCAAAACGTTTCATCCTTGCTTCTCTTCACCTAAATAAACGCATTTCAGGGCCCACCTAAAGTTGTTGTCTGGGCTAATTTACAGGATAAAGTTGCTTTCGTTCGGTATTTTTGTAAATCCCAATATATAATAGATCCAACGCGATAGAAGTTATACTTCTCTCTTTCATTTGAATAACTTAATTTTTAGGCCCGAGCTCTTTTGAAACTGCTGCCTGGGCCAATGTACAGGATAAGTTGCTGTCATTGGTATTTTCGTAAATAATTGCATTACCAGCCCACTCGTAAATGATACGACCTGGTAGCAACACAGATAATTGTATCTAGTCTATTGAAGCCTCATTCTGAGTTGGTCAAACAATTCCTGACCGACTCATTCAGACTCTTTCGAGACTCTTCCGGAACAAAATATAGGGCAAAAGAATACCTTTTATGCAAATCTGAAGGCAAAACGTCAACCCATCATTGAGATATTTGAAAATGAAAATCGATTACAATGTTTGTGTAGGCCCTACAATTCGTAACCAGCTAGCTAAAAAAACGTGCCTTAACAGCAGCCGTCAAATCAACCGCTCGGAATCAAACTGACCAATGACAAATATGTATGAATATTAGACCAAATCCACAAGTTTATGTAAACAAACAAATTATTCCGTACTCTATACACTGGCCGTGTTTCAGTCAACTGTTAGCTGACTGTTAGTTGGCAAATATGGTCATGTACATACCACATATGGTATGTATATGACCATATATGTAAACTAACAGTGAACTATCAGTTGACTAAAACACGGCCACTGTATAATTATGTCCAGTGTATATTTCAGTAGTGCCAATATGCAATTTCCATTATTTCCGATTCAGATCATACAGCAGTAAACGATTACCTCGGTCCTCGGTATTAAATATTTCCGAATGACACAGATAGAACATCATTGAGTTTCACAAAAAAAAAATTCATATATCGTTTCTCTGGATTTAGTAATGTTTAGTAACCCATTCGGTGGCAGTGATTTTTGAAAAAAATATCAAAGAATTTGAGTGGGTAACTTCCTTGTGTCGATGGCCCAGGCCGTGACAGCCTAGCGGTAAGGCTCACGACTCGTAATCCAAAGATCGTAGGTTCGAGCCCCGTCACGGTGTGTCCTTAGACAAGGCACTTCTCGATTGTCTCTCTCCACCCAGGTGCTAATTGGGTACCTGCGAGGTGTGGCTTGTCAAATCGCGCTGATTTCGATCTGCTGCATAAACATGCCTGTGTGGGGGATGAGCTATACCAATGACCAGGGGTAATATTGTAAAGCGCTTTGAGGCTCTGCTTTTAAGGCATAAGGCGCTATATAAGTCGCAATATAAATAAATAAATAGTTGACTCCGAGCGATAAAACGACATCCTGAAATGTGAATAGGACCACAACCAGCGAAGTAGCGGATGATCGATAATGAATTTGCAGAGTTCTGGATTGACAGATGTGAGTCTTTACGATCATGTCACCCTTACCGGTAAACTCGAGTATAAATGATATCCTACTAGGCTACAGGCTAGGCATACGCCAACGCATCACTCAAATACTAGCTAGCCAGCCTTAGCCTACGTTGTAAGAACATATTCTAACTTCCCGGGGGGAATAAGATGACTTATGTGGCCTAACAAGTTACATCCTGACAGTGTACACTAAGTTATGGCTATGCCACTGAAACAATCATAATGTTAGGGTTTAGGCACATAGGTATTCATTATAAGAACGAGCGAATATTTGTTTCTGGTTAGGTAAAAAACAATTAGTAGGTTGCATCATTTGAAACTGACAAATTATGTTAATCAAAATGTGACGGCGCCACTGACCAGTTGAGTTCCAGTGGGTACCTACCCTAAACTGGAGAGAGAGCCTCTCTGCCGGTGGTCCAGGTGGCAGGAAAAGCCTCTGGTGGGTCCAAACCCTGGCAGGGTCCAGGGGCGAGAGTGTAGGGACGAAACCCCAGGAAGCTCCTGCAATCTTTAAAGTATTTTGCATACATTTGTGTGGCCTTTTCAAGCCCAGTTAATTATGGGTCCAGGGGGTCGAGTCATGGGGATTGTGCCATTCGGGGAAGCCATTAGGTAAGTCATGAGTGTGAGTGGAGTAGAGCCATGGAATTATCATTGGGACCATACAGGGTTGAGGCATGTGAGTGGGTAGGCTGTGGGGACCATGGAGTGGGCCAGGGGACGATTCATGAGGATTGTGCCATAGATGGGCAAGCTATCAGGTTAGTCATACGGGTAAGGGGAGCCATGAGGTGATCAGGGGGACCATAGGGGTTAAGTCATGGGCTTGAGAGTAGGCTATGGGGAATATGGAGGGTGGCTAGGGGGCGAATCGTGGGGGTTGTGCCATAGGGGCAAGCCATAGGTTGAGTCATGTGAGTGAGGGGAGCCATGGGGTGATCAAGGGATCATTGGGTTTGAGTCATTTGAGTGTGGGTAGGTTATGGGGACTATGGAGGAGGCCAGGGGTCGAGTCGTGGTTATTGTGTCATGGGAGACAAGCCATTAGGTGAGTCATGCGGGTGAGCGGAGCCATGGGGCGATCAGGGGACCATACAGGGTTGTAACATGGGAGTGGAGTTAGCTATGGGGACTATGGAGGACGCCAGGGGTCCAGTCATGGGAATTGTGTCATAGGGGGCAAGCCATCAGGTGAGTAATGTGGGTAAGGGGAGTCATGGGGTGGTCAAGGGACCATTGGGGTTGAGTCATGGAAGTTTGGGTAGGTTATGGGGACTATGGAGGAGGATAGGGGGTCGAGTCATGGGGATTGTGTCATGGGGGAAAGCCATCAGATGAGGCATGCGGGTGAGTGGAGCTTTGGGGTGATCAGGATGACCATTGGGGTTGAATCATGGGAGTATGGGTAGATTATGGGACTATGAATGAGGCCAGGGGGTCGAGTCACTGGGTTTGTGCCATGGGACAAGCCATTAGGTGAGTCATGCGGGTGAGTGGAGCCATGGGGTGATCAGGGGACCATACAGGGTTGTGTCATGGGAGTGAGGTTAGCTATGGGGACTATGGAGGGGCCAGTGGGTCGATGTATGAGGATAGTGCCATAGGGGGGAAAGCCATTAGGTGAGCCATGCGGGTAAGGGGAGCCATGGGTTATCAGAGGGCCATAGGGGATGAGTCATGGGCTTGGGGTAGGCTATGGGGAATATGAAGGATGGCCATGGGGTCGAGTCACAGGATTGTGCCACGAGAGAACGCCATTAGAGGAGCCATGCAGGTGAATTGAGCCATGGGGTGATCATGGGGACCATTGGGGTTGATTCATGGGAATGTGGGTAGGTAATGGGGACTACGGAGGAGGCCAGGGGGTCGAGTCATGGGGATTGTGCCATTCGGGGGAAGTCTTTAGGTGAGTCATGCGGGTGAGTGGAGCCATGAGATGATCAAGAGGACCATTGGGGTGGAGTCATGGGAGTGTGGGTAGGTTATGAGGACTATAGAGGAGGCCAGGGGTCGAGTCATTGGGTTTGTGCCATGCCGGGTAAGCCACTAGGTGAGTCATGCGGGTGAGTGGAGCAATGGGGGATCAGGGGACCATACATGGTTGTGTCATGGGAGTAGGGTTAGCTATAGGGACTATGGAGGAGGCCAGCGGGTCGAGTCAAGGGGGTTGTGCCATACGGGGGAAAGCCATTAGGTGAGTCATGTGGGTGGGGGAGCCATGGGGTAGTCAGGGGACCATTGGGTTGAGTCATGGGAGGTTGTGCCATGGGGGCCATCCATTAGGTGAGTCATGTGCGTGAGAAGAGACATAGGGGGGTCAGGGGACCATTGGGGTTGAGTTATGGGAGTGTAGGAAGGTTATGGGGACTATGGAAGAGGACAGGGTGTTGAGTCTTGGGGATTGTGCCATGGTGGGCAAGCCATTAGGTGAGACATGCGGGTGAGTGGAGCCATGAAGTGATCAGGAGACCATACAGGGTTGTGTCATGGGAGTCGGTTAGCTATGGGGACTATGGAGGAGGAGACTATGGAGGAGGCCAGGTGGTTGAGTCATGGGGATTGTGCCATAGGTGGGGGTAGGCCATTAGGAGAGTCGTGCGGGTGTGGAGCCTTGGGGTGATCAAGAGGACCATTGGGGTGGAGTCATGGGAGTGAGGTTAGCTATGGGGGATATGGAAGGGGCCCGGGGGTCGAGTCATAGAGATTGTGTCATAGGGGGGGGGGGCAAGCCATTATGTGAGTTATGCGGGTAAGGGAAGCCATGGGTTATCAGGGGACCATAGGGGATGAGTCATTGGCTTGGGGTGGGCTATGGGAAATATAAAGGATGGCCAGGGTTCGAATCATGGGGATTGTGCCATGGGAGAGAGCTATTAGAGGAGCCATGCGGGCGAATGGAACCATGAGGTGATCATGGAGACCATTTGGGGTTGATTCATGGGAGTGCGGGGAGGTTATGGGGACTATTGAGGAGGCCAGGGGGTCGAGTCATGGGGATTGTGCCATTCGGGTGAAGCCATTAGGTAAGTCATGCTGGGGGAGTGGAGTGGACCCATGGAGTGATCATTGGGACCATACAGGGTTGAGTCATGTAAGTGAGGTGGGCTGTGGGGACTATGGAGGGGGCCAGGGGTCGATTCATGGTGATTGTGTCATGGGGGACAAGCCTTTAAGTGAGTCATGCGGGTAAGGGGAGCCATGAGGTGATCAGGGGGACCATAAGGTTCAGTCATGGGCTGGAGCCATGGGGTGATAGGGCCGCCATATGGGGTTGAGTCATGGGCTTGGGGCGGACTATGGGGAATATGAAGGGTGGGTGATCAGGGCACCATAGGGGGTTGAGTCATGGGCTTGGGCGGACTATGGGGAATATGAAGGGTGGCCAGGGGTCGAGTCATGTGGGTTGTGCAATAAGGTCAAGCCATTAGGTGCGTCATAGGGGAGAGGGGAGCCATAGGGTGATCAAGGGGACCATTGGGGTCGTGTCATAGGAGTGTGGATAGGATATGGGGACTATGGAGGAGGCCAGGGGATCGAGTCATCGGGATTGAGCCATGATGGAAAGCCATTAGCGGAGTCATGCGGGTGAGTGGAGCCATGGGGTGATCAGGGGGACCATTGAGGTTGAGCCATGGGAGTGTGGGTAGGTTTAGGGGAGGAGGCCACTAAAAAGTGGTCACTAAAAAATATGTACTATAGTAAGTTGTCTTCTTGTATATGAATAGAAAGTAAAATACAATCATTCCTTCTCCAAAAGCAAGACTTATGTAACCATTATCAAAGTTCACTTTTCATGTCACACTCTGTTATCCAAAACATGTGAGACACCAAACTATTTTTCGGTGAAAACATTAGTTATATAATTAACCACATAATACATGTTCTCTTATATGTTCGTCAAATTATTTCAACAAAAATTGCATTGAAGTATGTAGGGAAAAACTACAGCCCACCCAAAACACCCATTAGCAAATATTCAACTGCCCCCCCCCCCCCCTATTTATAAAAACACCCATTTACGAACTAGTTGATCGTGATCAATTTTGTTTACGTTCGCTTTCTGTCAGCTGATCGATGAATATTCATAACTTCTCAACGGACCGCTGAGACCGCTCCCTTGTTTTTGACTTCGCTCGCAGTAACTACCGTTACAAACGAAATTGGCTCGAATTTGGAACAATTTTCTCGGCTTTTCTGCTGGTCGAATTTGCAATTAAACAATGTTTATCGGTAAGGGCTATAAAATATTCCTCACACTTTATCAAATGCCACCCCCAAAACGTCAAATATCAACTCAGAATGAAGCTTCAATGTTTCTCAACTGCCAACCTGGATGTTTAGTTAGAGCTCACTAGATACAAGATGTTTCATGATTGGCTGTTTGTATTGCATAGTATTGTTTGTACTCTGTGTTAGGATCAGAGATTAGGGTTAGGATATTGAGTTAGTGTTAGCCAATTAGGAAAAGTCTTGAAAACTAGTGCGCTCCGAACCAAAGGTTTTACCCAGGTTACGGCCCTGGTCACCCAGATCATTGGAATCTTTGGAAACAGCGAGTTCTAAGTTTCGTATTGGGAAAATCCTTGCTGACTATGAAGGGAACTTACCAAAAAATGTGTTCATAGCAACTCCCGCAAGAGTGAGACAGTACAGCGTTAGGCAGAAAATATGAGACGTGTGGTTCTCCGTGTAGTTCATATATGACTTGAGCTTCCGCTGGAGGTGACTTCGGGGATATTGTCTCATTAGAGTTGTAATAGAAAACCTTGTCTCTTCATGCATACTGTCACTGGTGTGACTGTTCCTTCTGAAAGATACCACGGA
>JAODUJ010043699.1:0-12210 GCA_027564615.1 Psolus chitonoides | reverse complement strand
GATAAAGTGCCTTGCCCAAGGACACAACGTGGTAGTCCGACCAGGGCTCGAACCCGCAACCTCTGGATTACAAGACCGGAGCCCTAACCACTTGGCCACCACGCCCCCCAGTATTCATTCTGATAGAGCGCACTGCGCAAACATAAAACTTGGCATACGTTTTCAGATTTTGGCCTCTGTTGACCATCTTTACCAAAACCAATAGAGATCATGTGTACTCACTATGGAGAACATACCAAGTATGAACTTGATCTAACTAGGCACATTCGACTTATCATTTCTACAAGCAAACAGTATAAAAAATCCCCAAATTTCACCAAATTTCCATTTTTGACCAAAAATGACCTCAAACCTCCACCACAATCAATAGGATCGCTGTAGTCATTATGAGAAACCTACACACCAAATTTGAACTTGATCCGACCAGGCATGGGTAACTAGAGTGTTTACAAGGTTTCCAGAGTTTGACATCTATTGACCTCAGATGATCTCTGACCCCTCCCAAAAACAATAGGGATCATGTACTCATTATGAGGAACCATGTACCAAGTATGAACTTGATCCGACCAGGCATGGTCAAATTAGTGTGTTTACACGCAAAAAGTAAAAAACTAAATTTCGCAAAATTTCAATTTTTGACCAATGAGAGCTCAGACCTCCACCAAAATCAATGGGGTCCCTGAACTCCTAATGAGAAACCTATACACCAAATTTGAGCTTGATCTGATCAGGAATGTTTGACTTAGATTGTTCACAAGGTTTTGAGAGTTTGACCTTTGTTGACCTCAGACCTCTCCTAAAAACAATAGGAATCATGAACTCATTGTAAGGAACACACATACCAAGTATGAACTTGATCCAACCAGGCATGGTCTACTTATCGTGTTTACAAGCAAAGCGTCACACACATACTGTACACATATACGCTGTGGTGATTGCATAGATTCCTTGTGACTTTGTCAGTGAGGGGAATCAAAAATGTTGTGTCGTACAATATCCTACTGAATCGCAGTAGTGTGCACAGCACTTATTGCAACTTTTAAAGTGTCACATTTCAATTATTTTAGCAGTATCCCAACTGGAAAACATGCCCCATAAAACCTCCCTGTTTACCAAAAAAGTTATCCCATGCTTGATCACACCACATAAGTAGTGAAAGAAGTCTAGGTAAAATGCTGAAAGATTATGCTGATTTATATGCTTTAAGGAAAAGTGTGTACAAATTTTGAATTCCTACTTTTCAGCTCAGATAAGGATTACATCAATTTCATCCGTAAAATAAAAGAATTTAGAGTTTAGAATTGTAGGGGTTCAGGAAGCCAATTATGGCTCATCGAGGAACCCTGAAGCTACAAGCTATGTGATCATGGATGAACACCGGTGAAGGCTCACCTTCTCCTATTGAATAGTGTTCAGAGAGTAAAGAGACAGGCATGTAACTATTATGATCTCATCCTGCTCCGGGGACCATCATTTAATGTCCCCACCCAATGGACGTGAGTGAAACTCATCCTTGAGCCGCTTTCCTAAATGCTGAGAGAAGTAGTATCAACCTGTCTGTCACCACTGCAGAACAGCCGTGCCGAAACATATCCAATGAACCCAATTACCTCAAAGGTAATGAATGCTTCCCACTACAAGTGGCAAGCAAGTATCAAGGCATGAGTGGAAATTGAACCTTGGCCTCTGTGGTGCAAGCGGTTGGTTCCTCAATCCACTGCACCACACTATCACCTATAAGAAACTAATAGAATCCCCAAAACTTGCCGGTTGGGAAATTTCGGAGCTATTACTTACTTGTTTTACACTACTTATAACTATTGCATCGATCGACCGATCACGTTCGCTTAACTGCTAAACTTTAAGACGTGTATTTGTCCTCTTTGGCACCCGATAGGGCTCTCCAATACAGCTCGTAGTGGGCACCCATAGAGGCAGATCAGTAGATCGATGCAACACAGGTAGCCAGGTTGTTGGCTGGGGAGGATCGTTTCTCCCATCTGATAGGAAGTTGAATGCTGTCCTGGGGGAGGGGTCCCCCTCCTCTTTGCATTTTTCGAATAATTAGGGTGCTTAGATGCAAATTGGTGCAGTATTTTGCAAATTTTAAAGTACATTCTTGTTCAAAGTTTTTTGAACATCCATTTTTTCGCCTGAATCATGCCTGGCTACGTGCCTGAGCGATCCACCCGATCCCCCCTGGCTACGGGCCTGCAGTAATAGTTAGGTAGTGTAAAACAAGTAGGTTGAGCAGACTAAATTCCTAGAACTTTTTATGTCTTTAATCTTACCTGATTTTGCAAAGACGGCATTGAATAGACAAGGTGCGAGCACTAAACAATAGAAAAAGGTAAATCTCTCTTCGTTCTCTCCTTCCCCGTAATTACTTCTGGTTCTGTCGAAGAAAATAAAACCATGATACATAGGATTCGAGAAAATATGCAATTGCACTTGATAAAAGACTAATTTACCTACACCTAAAAGCGAGATTTCCCAAGCTCCAAGTGGTTTTTTCAGGAATTGTGTGTGGTTGTAAAAGTTTTCAATTTTGGGTCAACACTCACAAATACAGAATACGCACGGACAATACTACTTTTCAGGGCGACATTTAATGCAAAATTTTCCTAGTTTTTACCTCCATCATCTAGGGTTAAGTATGACCATTTTATCGACTGATATTAAGGTGTAATACAATATCGATGAGTATTCTTGAACTTCCCCGTTCCGCAATTTTTCAGCACATAGTACAAAGAGTAACAATTTACCTAAAAGCGAGAACCATGCTGAGATTTCCACAATCTCGCTTCTTCTCTTACAATGCCATTTTCCCCAAACATTGTCATTGTTCCCTTTTTTCAATAAAAAGTTTTGTTTACACACTTTTATATTACAACAGTAAAGTGCATTGTCAGGGCTCAAAATAAGATTTGAGGAGGGCACAGCCAAATGGCTATCAGTTTTTGCTAATTTTGAAGGGAACCATAACCATCGAGGAGGGTACCACAGCTAAAATTTAAATACAAAGGGGTACCAGCAGCCATTTTTATTGACCACCCATTTTTGTATTAAATAAAAGTAACTGTCACAAGTATGGGTAATAGGACCACAGTTGATTTAGTAAAGCATGTGCTTCAGGGAAAATAAACTGCCAGATGTGATAAAGATTGTAAATTGGTTATATCATTTTATTTTATATTTTTTTAATTGAGAAGGGCCCCGATAGCCACCTACAAAAGGGCACAGCGGCAGTTATGGATGTCGGCAAGGGGTAATCGGCATGGCCATCGGTCCCGTCCCTATACTTTGAGCCCTGCATTGTGGGTAATAACGGCCCCAGGGTGAAAGAAAAAAACCTCGATTGGAGGTTCAGACCCCACGATTAGGGGCTCTATTCCGCATCCCCAAAGGAGGGTTTCTCCTGGACTGCCTGGACAGATAACAGCGGTAAAAACCATACTTACATTTTTTCTTGGAATATACCAAAAAAGAGGTAGCATATGAAAATTCCCAGGAAACAATACATCAGTTTGAGAAGTGATGTATCGTTCTTTGCCTCATCTCTGTTTTTGCCCGCCATGGCTGTTTCTACGTCGTTCTTGAGGGTTGAAGAATCCTGCATACAGTTGTTTAGTATTCAGCTTCTGGCAGTGAGCATATAGGACAGGCTGTCACTTCTGGCTATAACCAATAACACAAAAAGAATGTTTGTGAATAGAAGCATAGGGATTTGTAGAATTGCACGATTTAATAGCATATAGTAGAGGGTGATGGACTGATGTTTTGTACTGAATCCCTTTCACATATTTCAATCCTAGGATTTCAAATATAATCACACCTAACCCTAGACCTCTAACAGGTATTCCCAGCCATTGGTCAAGGGCCCGATTCACGAAGGCAACTCACGCACGAAATCTTGCATAAGTCCTACTTACGCAGCGTATCTTCATTCAGCCGGTATTCTCGAAACGATATTCTGGGTAACTTTGCGTGTATACTTAACGCAAGCTATAAAGATGTGGTAAATGCCCACCTTGTGCTGGTGACACCTTTGTTTCTTCGCTTATTAAATATTCACACAACAATATATGCCAACAGGAAAATCAACTATTCTTGAAAAGAAATATAATTTATTACTCCTTATGTATTAATTCTAGAGATTTGTTTGTTTGGAGAGAGTTGCTTATTTTTATAACTTGAGTGAAAATTGTGTTGTTACATTTTCCACGCTGTACATAACTAACGAACTCGGTGCGTAAAAGACATTTTATGATATAGTACGTGTGAGCCGATTTATGTGCATTGGTTGCATGCATGACCTCGATTGCTGCATCCCAGGGTTAATCTGTAGTCAAGGATACATGCGTCGCGCTCATTGAAATATTGGCCGTGACTGCTTTGTAACAAGGTTAGTCACTGGCTACGCATGAATGAACTGTTTGCGCTACTTTTACCTTTGCGAACAGCGTATGCAAGGTTTGTGAATAACACTCATGAATGTGCGTACGGACTTTTTAATTGTATTGGCAAACGTAAAAACTCCTGCAAGTCTTTGTGAATCCGGCCCCTGGGCTTTTGTTAGTGTGCGTCATTGCATTTTCGACGCATCGAAACTGAAATACCCCATGTAATTCCAGATGAAAGGATACACAAACCCTTTCACTTTCTATTTTAATACACAAAATATGGAAAAACACCCATTGACAATGTAACAGATGGTCAAATCCCCCTTGACTCTCATGGACGGTGGTCAAATACCCGTTGAAAAATATTGGAGGTGAAATACCCCTGGGTCAAAAAAATTATTGAAAGCTCTGACTGATGAAAACAAAATTTAATGATTTTTCTCTGATATTTCCGTCAGCAAACCCCAAAATTCCAGGAAGAGTATTTTCAGTATTATCAACTGCGTGGCCAAGTGGTTGAAGCATTGGCCTTGCTTTTGATATTTACGGGTTCAGGAAACCACTTAAGGCTCATCGAGGAACCCTGACCAAGTGATCATGGATGAACACCAGGAAAAGCTCGCCTTCTCTTCTCGAATAGTGTTCAGAGGGTAACGAGGCAGGCGTGTAACCATACAATTCCATCCTGCTCCCGGGACCGCCATTTAACGTCCCCATCCGAGGGACGTGAGTGGAACTTTCAGCCTTTAGCCACTTTCCCAAAGGCTGGATCGGGTGGTAGCAACCTGTCCATAACCACTGCCCTGCCGAAACATCCATTGAACCTAAGAACCCCAGAATTGATTACTTCCCACTACAAGGAAACAAGAAACTGTTAGACCATCAACAACTACAGAACAACTTTTGACAAGCCAGGCACGAGGTGGGATTGACCCTGGGACTCTGCGGTGTAAGCACTCACTCATAACACTACACCACGCTACCACCCGTGGGTAGGTAGCCAACGGTGGGGCTGAGGCGGCTGTGTCTGTCTACTCATGGATTCAAGTCATTTGAACAACTTGGCAGGTCTAGATCACTCAATCCACTATACCCTGCTACCACATGATTGGTGACATGATTGTAGAATGTCAGTTCTGAGACTGGTCATATTGTGTTATTCCTTCCAACTATGACATATTGGTTCTGTTTTCCTCAAAAGTTTCCCAATTTGCCTCAACATTGTGCCCATTGACCGTACCTGTGGCTTAGCAAAAGCTAGGCTAATGATCCTAGGGGTGTTAGCTTCCAGGACTTGACGGAGGGGTAGAGCTTCCTTCTTCTTCAGGAAAAACTGAGGCAAAATAAGGAAATATTGCTTTAGAAAATTCAGTACATGTCATCATCATCATCACAATTTGAGCATGAGCAATACAGACTCGCTTCCACTCCACTCTATTCAGAGCTAGATCATGATCTATTCCTTTGAAGGTCAAGCGACACGTAGCAATAACTTTCATTAATGTAATAATTAGAATGTTGAGAAAATCCCAACTCCGCGTCCATTTTTGGCGGCCGAAGATGTCGAAATGGGTAAATAGTACTATTACGTAATAGTTTTCGTGACGTCACCGGAGGAAGTGCACAAGCACACAAAAATGTTTATTGGATATGGAGAAATCACAAACCAGCAAAAAACATCACCTTTTCAACAGACTGTTACAAGGAAGTTAAGGCTCGGATTTGGGTAAAAAGCCACAAATTTGTGTATAAGACATTAAAAAAGATATTGTTAAACTCTTTTTCGAATAGTTACTTGCATATTCCTCCTATTGAGCCACAGGTAATCACAAAAATTGGCTCAATTGTCTTGGTTCAGAAAAAATGATGTCATTTGTTTACCCACTCGGAATCACACAGTACACACGAACAACATTAGTATTGTAACGAACCTGTACTGCATACACTATATAGAACATTTTGCCAATATTATATTGGCCACAGTGTTAGTTTCCATTTGATGTTAATCAACTCATGGAATGTCTACGTAATTAACTCAATTAAAACAATAAAGAAACAAGTGTGAAACT
Source organism: Psolus chitonoides (assembly GCA_027564615.1). Lineage (NCBI taxonomy): Eukaryota > Metazoa > Echinodermata > Holothuroidea > Dendrochirotida > Psolidae > Psolus > Psolus chitonoides. Next base: position 5,738 of record JAODUJ010043699.1, on the reverse strand, counting down.
TTAAATTTGGAGTATAGGGTTTAGACAAAAGTCTTTTATTCTGTGCAAGTTTAAAGAAAATTGGCTGCATGTCGCTTGACTTTTAACAGTAAGATCACTGTGCACAACTTCACCCCATGTCTTCCACAGCCTACCTCTCCTACGTTGACCAGCTACAGTGATCTCTCTACACTTCTTCACCCAGATTTCATCTCGCCTCCTTTTGAAATGACCAAACCATATCAATCTACATCTTTGTACACAATCACAAATTTTTGCCACACACAAGCGATCTCTTAACTCTTCAGATGACTTCCTATCCTTTAATGTCACATCATACATCCATCTGACCATTCTCATATCATTTCATATCATGTCATCGAGAAGATAAATGAACTGTCACTTTAGAATCTGATAAAACTCTTGTAGGTTAATCTCAAATCATTAAAGGTACTTTGAATGAAGAGCTTTCGTTGGAATACTTACAATGAGCATTCTGCTTAGTTGAGGTTTCTTGAGGGTTGATTCGGTCATGAAGTAATCGATGGTCTGTTTCGGGTACCGTAGTAGGAATTTTAACAAGGGCTTTCTGAAAGGACTCCCAGCCTGTAGAAGATTTAAAATTATATTCAAACAGTGTCAAGCGTGATTGAAATGGATTTCTAGAGAAGTGTCGTTGCATCATACCTTACAAGTATGGAGGTCAGAAATGACTCATTTTAACACAAATACCAGCCTATGAATAATATAGCTGAACCAAGAGGTTCTGGTATTCCTTACACAAGGAGCAGAATAGATTGTCGAGTAAGACAGGAATGCTTAGAGGACTGTTTAAATAGAGTTCACCTATCTGACCTCATACTGACCTCCATGGATAGTGCCATCTCAGCCTGTATAGTCAGTATCAGCATGTTCTCCAGTTGTTTAGCAGATGCTGCAGGGATGGCGTGGAAAATGTTCAAGATTGCGGTGCTGATTTTTATGTTCTCCGTAGCTTTTTGTGACTGGGAGAGATTCTGGGCAGTGATGGTGGCTTCCAGCCACTTCTTCAAGTGTGTCTGTAAAACAAAATATGAAATAAACTTAGAATGTTGAGAATGATTAAGAAGTATTTATAAGAGTGAATCCCATTCATCAACCTTCATGTAATCTTCCTGCTAACTTAACTGTGAGAACAATATTTCAAATCAGTTTCAAAGGCTGGCATGAGTTAAGAATAAATGAGCGGTGATAACTTGTTTGAACTCTGATTGACACCAGTCATATAAATAATGACAGCCTAACTTCGGTGGATGTTACTCACATTTTGCAAAACATCAAGGGGCATAGATGGCGCTATTCAACTGGGAGCTTGTTGATTCACCTTTAAACCATGATTGGAGGCTGGCTAGAGATTGCTTCATTGCTTAAAAAACACAGAGAACCTCAATGTTTTGAGATTCTGTTGCATAATTGAATATCCCCTCTGTACCATGTTAGAGTTCAGACTGCTAGGATACAAGACTGCCGAAGACGAGGACCCTGTTTTCAGAGATTAATTAATGCATACCCAGGGTGGTATTCGGGGGGGGGGTCCGAAAAGTCCATGGCCTAGGGTCCCGTGCCCCAAGGGCCCTTTCTCATCTAGAGTAAAGAATCATTTTTAAATTAAAATTACAAAAAGCAGTACTATCGCAGAGTCTGCACTGTCAATTGCTTGTGCACATATATGGCCTAATATTTAACAAGAGCAGAAGCCTACGTGATTCCTTGCCTTTAGATTTGAAATCTGATTTTATTGTTTGACCTCAGATGACCTTTGACCTCAATAAAAAAGCAACAGGGTCCATGTACTATGATGAACAAACATACCATGTATGAACTCAATTGAAGTTTGCCCTGTCAAATTATGGTGGTTACAAGGTTTTCAGTAGTTGGCCTCTGTTGACCTTGGACCTCAATCATAAACAATAAGGTTCAAATCATGTACTATGATGAACACAAGTTACCCCTTTGAGTGCCTGATTACGAGCCAATTTTGGTAAAATTAGGTTTGGCCCCGCCCCTCATGAATATTAATGAGATGAGACCCCATATTACCCATACCAATACCACCAAACCAAGTTTCATCAAAATCGGACGTACGGTTGCCGAGATATCAACATTTCAAGAAATTCACACTAAGCCCGCCCACTCATTAATATTCATGAGATAAGTACCAAAATAAATAGCATTCACCTACTCACTATGGGTAACTAACCCACCAAGTATGAGACCAATCCAAGATACCCTGTTTGAGTTTGCCTGATCACAAGCTGGTGTCACACACAGACACACACACACGTAACTACATAGATTCCTTTTGCCTCTGGCAAGGAATCAATAATAAGAAGAAAGACCACTGAATCTGGTATTACTCAGGGACCCACATTCCCACCAGCCGAGAGCCATGTGCACCTTAAATCCACCCCTGTACATACCAACATCTGTACACAGAGTTTCTCACTGAAGGCATCAGGGAATAATTCTGTCAGACTGTGCAGTCTTTGTATCATATTGAGGTTCAGACTACGATGGTCTCCCAGCATTAACAGCAGTGGTCTGACGCTGCTGTGTATGAGGTCCATCTCCACTGGGTGGCCAGCAATGAACTAGGGGGGAAAACAGAATTCAATCTTCAATTGTGCATATTGCATCTAGGCACAGTAAAAAATGAACATGTTGCTTGTCCCCAGCAGCTTCATACTCTGGCACTGTCTCATTTTCTGATTATTTTTTCAAAAACACATCGAAAAAAATACATTGAAAAAACTCACCAAAACGGCACAGTTTTTACATGTGAAAACTCTCACTCAATACATGAAACTCCTGTAACTGTTCACTCTATGCATGTTTTATTTGAATGAGACAATATGTTGATGGCTGTGATATAACAGAGAGCTTTGACAATACATAGTTGATGATTTTATTCATGTTGAAAAATAACAAAAAGTAGCAAACGTCAAGATCCACCACGCTTATCCTTCTTTGACAAAAATCCAGACAGGAAACTTGATTGTAATTCTGATATAATTACCTAGGCCTATGTCACACTGAATGAGTGTTTAAAAAAAATCAAGCACAATTTTGGATTTTTTGTGTTTTCATATACCTTTTCTGTAAATGACAAGTCGTCAAAATAATACTTCACCAATATTTTCTCAAAAAGACGAATAACGAACCTTCTTCATGGCTTCAGCGCCCGCCTTTTGCAGGTCCGGCTGTGTAGAGTTGAGGGCGCTGTACAGGACCTTGAATATTCTCTCTCTCGCCTCAGGGATGTAATGACAAGCAGCTAGGGCTTCTGTGACGAGATGAAAAATCATGAATGAATATTTTCCCATAGCAAACATGTGCAATTATTATTGTCTGCACCTGGTACCCGGGCATGTTTGAGCATTCGTTTTAGTGTGGCTGGGCAGGTGCGAATGTTCATTTTAGTGTGGCCGGGCAGGTGCAGTCGAGTTTAGGGAAATGTCGGGCATTCATTAATCAGTCACGAGCCGGACTTTTTGGAAAAACTCTGAAAATATTGATAGAGGCTCACTGATGCCGACCGCGTACTATCGGGGGCCTTTTGTGGCTCTTCGGAAACCATGTAAATCTGTTAGTAGTGTCCCGGATCGAACTTTTGAAAGGACCTACACACACATGTGAGAGATTTAAAATGTATTACTAATTTTGATTTTTTGGAAGAAACTCATGACTGCTTAATGCTGGTACATGAAAAACACGCCCAAATACCCCTGCCCACACTGAAATAAACGAACACCCGCCTACATTAAAATGAATGCCTGAACATGCCGACATGGTATTTTTTATGTATTCGGGTAATGACAGTCGGGTACCCAAATTCCATTTTTCTACCTGATGTAAACATTAGCAAATTTGATTTGAACAGCTCAGAATTGATACCTTCAAGAAAACAAGATGCAGTGACATGAATTGCTTCTTCATCCTTGGGAAGCAAAAAAAAAAAAAACAATCTTATATCAACTATAATTGATGTGTTTTGTCATTGAAAAGTAACAAAACAAAATGTTCACTCCTGTATCAACTATAATTTAGGAGTAATTAGCAGAAAAATAGCATTCAATCCTCATTTTTAAGCCGAATATTTTGCAGAACTGGTACAATTGCTAAATGTTTTCACCTTGTTCTTTTGTACTGCATGAACATTTCTAATTTTCTTATTGGATATTTCTTATAAGACATCTGACATTCTGCATATTTTTTTTACTGACCCATACAAATAGTCATTGGCATTTTGGATAATTAACTAACTTTTTTGTGGGGTCTATTTCTGATATTTTTGGATATTTTATGCAGATGGTATGCATGCTTTAGTTTGTTGTTGCACTGTACATTATTATAATATATCTTGAGAGGTATTATTGAACTTAGATGTAGTGGTATTGATGTATCCTTGGATCACAGAACACAAATCTGAAATAAACTCTAATCCCTGCTTTAAAATGATAGAATTAATGTATTCCCGTTTTCATTTCTGGTCAAGGACACACATTTTTTTGGTGAGGGTAAAGCAAAGTCATTTTTTTCCCAAAAATATTTATACTTACTGAGGGCACTGACTCTAAGTGGAACCAATGATGGAACGGACTTGTAACAGGGGAGCTTGACCAACATGGAGTCTTCCAATTCACAGAGATTCATCAACTACAAGAAAACAAAAACATAAAACAATGAATAATAATGACCTCCATGAACCAGGTGAAAAAGAGGTTTCGGTATACATTAGTACTGTTGGATTAAATTAACTCATTTTGACATGAACCAAGAATTTTTGGCTTGAGGGTTGAAGACAGACAAGAGAAAAATACACAGACAGACACATAGACAGATGGACAGATAAACATACACATACCCCCAAAAAAATCACAAAATTTGATCTCCATGAAGAATATTTTATATTCTGCAATTCGTAGATGCATTTTTGAAGAATTTTTGGCCTGAAGGTGGAAGACAGACAAAGGAAGGAATGCAGACAGAGAGACAGACAGACATACAGACAGATATACAGAGAGACAAATAGACAGACACATAGATGGACAAACCGACAGACAGACACATACAGAGCAGATTCTTACCTCCATGAAAAATATTTTATATTCTGCAATCTTTAAGTTTGTCCTAAAAGAGTCTCGGCTCGAGGGTGGGAGACAGACATACAGAAATAGAGAGACAGGCAGCCGAGAAGACACACACATCAGAGACCTATACCTCCATGAGGAATAATTTATTTTCAGCAAATTTTGGCTTCATCTTGATGAGTCTTGGCTCCATATGGGAGACAGACACACATATAAATAGACAAACAGACAGACAAAGTTTGATAGACTAATAGACAGACAGGCAAATAAATAGACACATATACAGACCAACAGACACATACATAGCTCTACAATCCCCAACAAAAATACATGGGACAAACCCCGCTCCCCATATCAATGTTGGAAACTGCAAGACTCCACAACCAACATGCTTTAGGATGTTGGGCGTTTCCAATGCCAACATTGATTGAGGGGGTGGGGAGTTCTAAAGACAGCCAATATGCATGCACTTTATCCAAGGTACTTTTGTCTCATCATTTTTGGCAGGGGGATTGTCTGAATGCCGTACTGTATGTATGGCGAGCAGTAAGGGACAAGAAGGCTGCACACAATTCAGTATTGGTAGTAGGTGGAAAGTTATCCAATCATTGCTTGGTGTGTGGGTGTGGA
>JAODUJ010043588.1:0-12211 GCA_027564615.1 Psolus chitonoides | reverse complement strand
ACAGAAATGAACATTTCCCCCCATATCAGCACATTTATTTGATATTTATTATTGATATTATTATTTGATATTTAATCATATAAGTTTAGTACTACCCACTGGGCTACCCTTCAGAATGTGGGACCAAAAATTGCTATTGTATTAATTGTGGAAAATATATCATCACCTGCATCTAAATTATGCAAAAATGTCCTCCTTCCCCTTATACAACAAAGCGTACTCCCCTGGGCCTGTCACTAGAGGGTTGTGAAAATTGGGGTTACCAATTGGCAAAAACGTTTGAATACCACCGGTCTATACTATTTCACTAAATACTGAGTTGATAAGTAACATTTCAAAGATTTTTCAAATTTTCCACTAAAGCCATTAGGAAAACAAAAGAAGCGTGAGGGAGGTACATATATTTTTTTTCTTCTCAGAACCTGAACTATACTGGCGACTGGTCAAAGTGTTGAGAATTGTCAATAACCTAATTTTTTAAACCATGACCGGCCGACTGTCCTGCCAAAATCCTGTATCAAAATCAGATTCAGCAGCTGACCCTATAATCAAGGTGTTTCAATAAGCCACATTTCCCGTTGTTTAGTTTTTCATGGATCAAATATTTTGGGTTCCTTTAATAATGAGGAAATAATAAAATATCGTTCTAAAATAAGTTGTTTTGAGAAGTATAAAATATTTAAAAAAAATGGTGATGGCCCAAAAGTTTGTTTTTAATCAAACAGGAATCATTGAGGATGTGTTTCCACTTGACCTAACATGCTACTCATGTGCTTGCTGTACACAAATGAAGTTATTTTCAATTTAGTTTGGTGACGTCATTCGTTGCGAGGTCACTATTGGCTAGTAGTTCGAAGAGGTGGAGCTATCGAACCAGTTGAAAAGTCAAACACAAATTATTTTTCATGACGACAAGTTATTCATGAGATATTATTCAGTTATTCACTCATTTATTGAGTAATAATTGTCTGGCTGAGTTACAAATATATGTGCTAGTTTCACCTCCAGATATCAGATAATGCAGAATAAACGGTTTGTTTGCAAAATTGGTTGCAAAATGGGTGAGGAACGCAACGTGCTCAAACCAATGATCTGTTCTATAAAGGTCATCTCTAAAGGTCATCAATAGGCTGATAATCAGTCACTATTGTTCTCTGACATAACTCAAAATATTCTATTTTGATTTCCTTTGTTTATTCAGCCAGGAATGGTTCCCTCTCCAGCTTACTCGCAACAGATGTCTCCTGCAGGTGCTCAACCAGGGTAAGTTAATATCTGGAGTGGCTGTTATACCATTGCGAGGTGGGATTGTGGGTACATATATAATTAGCATTACCTTTGTCAATACAAAGTTGATTTTAATGCCGCGATGTACCCAATGTCTTGTCTTGTGATGTCAAGTTGATTGAAAATTCTTTGTGCGATTTGCACGCAGCTGGTTTGTGTACCTACATGTCCAGTCATGTGCTGTTCACAACCCAATCATCAGACATAACCCATTTCTTCAAAGTTTCATGCAGTTATGTATGTTGGTAACTTTTTCTGGTCATACATGTGGTACTCTGGTGAAAAATGTATTCGCTTTGCACGCAATCATGGCGACTTGCAAGCCCTGGGAAGTGTCATTTCTAGCGATCTAAGAAGTATTTTGAAAAATTTGTTTTCTGCACGCTACGCGCCAACCAATGGTGGCGTCGCTTAGATAGCGACAAGGATTCTGACTTTCAAGATTTGGACTTCAAGAATTAAATGGCCACCCCCAATCCAAAATCCTCGCTATGCCTATGCTGGTACATGATGAATTCTAATCAGTTGGCTATGGGGAGTGATGCAAATTTTAATATTAATGAAATTGTAACCTAAGAAAACACAGAAAAAGCAAATGCATGGTAAGTATACCCCCGACGTGAATTAGTTTAGTTTAGTTATCTACGGGTTCAGGAAGCCAACTGAAGCTCATCGAGGAACCCGGAAGGCAAGTGTGATCACGGCTGAACACCGGCGATAGCTCGCCTTTTCTTTCCAAACAGTATTCAGAGCGTAACGAGGCAGGCGTGTAACTATTACAATCCCATCCTGCTTCCGAGACCGCCATTTTACATCCCCATCTGACGGACATCAGTGAAACTCTCAGCACTTTCCTAAATGCTGAGAGAGGTGGTAGCAACCTGTCTGTCACCACTGCAGGGCAGCCGAACCTGACCAATGAACCTATTTTCCCCGGATAAATTGCTTCCCACTCCAATGAAATCAACAACTGCAGTACAGCTCTTGGACTTAACCTGAAATTGCGAAACCATGAACAACTGCAGAACAGCTTTCGACGAGCAAGGTGGTGGGATTGAACCCAGGACTACAAATCACTCGGGGATTTGAAGTGATTTGTAGTCAATCCATATGATCAGTGGCATATCTGGGGTCACTTGTCAGAGGTGGTGGGGAGCAAAGGGTCTTGTTTCCCCGTGAACACCAGTTCGATGCGGTCTCCCCTGCTGCTCTTCCTTGCTTCTATCTTCTTTCCCTTCCTCCTCCTCCCCCCCCCTCCAACCCCTGCTGCTCACATACATGTTTGAGCATGTTCCAAGGGAGCTGAACCCTGAGCACTGTTACATAGCACCTGGATTGTGCACCTAAAAGCACCAGACACCACCTGTGTCCTGCTATAGACGTCCTTCTCCCTCACCGATCCCCCTGTTCTCCATCGGTACATAAAGGGGTAGATTAAGTGACGTACAAATGTATTGCACAATCATACAGCTTCACTTGATGATGTTAGCTTGGAATTACCTCATTTTCTTTCACTTTCGCGTTGTTATTTCGCGGAATTACACATTTTTTCGGTGTTGCCAGAGACAAAAGGAATCTATGCAGTCATACATGTGTGTGTCTGTGTGTGAGTCTGTGACGCCGGCTTGTGATCACGATAACTGAATGATATAAGGTCCGATTGGTCTCATACTTGGGGGGCGTGGCCAAATGTAATTTCGCTGAAAATTGCTCGTAATCACTCAATGACGCAAGGTCCGATCATTCCCATACTTGGGTGGTGGATTACCCATAGTGAGTAGATGGTCCCTATTGTTTTAGTGCCAATCTCTTCATGAGTGGGCGGGGCTTAGGAGCAATTTCTTTAAATGTCCACATCTCGGCAACCATATGTCCGATTTTGTTCAAACTTGTTTTGGTGGCATTGGTAGGAGGTGGGGTACATACATAGGTGACATTACATTACCTTATTACGTCTCATTAATATTCATGAGGGGCCAACGTAATTTCGCTGACAAATTTCTCGTAATCACTCTAAGTCAATGATGCAAGGTCCGGTTGGTGGATTACCAATAGTGAGTAGATGGTCCCTATTGTTTTTGGTTGAGGTCAAAGGTCATCTGATGTCAACAGAGGTCAAACAATGACAACCTTGTAACCACCGGAACTTGATAGTGCAAACTCTAATTGAGCTCATGCTTGGTATGGACGTTCCTTATAGTGAGTAGGCTACATGATTCCTGTTGTTTTTGGTGGGGGTCAAAGGTCACCTGAGGTCAACATAGCTTGGTCAAACATTTAAATCTGGTTTCAAATCCAAAGGCAAGGAATCACAAAGCCCTCGGCTCTTGTTTAATTAATTAGTTCAATGATTGTCAAAACGTCTGCCCCCCTCCACCCTAATTCAATATCAAAATTAACATCTCCCTCTGCAACCCCTTCCCCTGCATCCCTCCCCTTAACCCGCCTCTATTATGACTGCTCTGGCATTCTATCAGTTCCATCAGTTCGTGGTCCAATTAAGTAAGCTCTCACATTCCATCAGTACCGTAACTCTATTGTTGGTCGTCTCTATTCAACTGCGAACTTCCCATTGAGGCCAGGTCTGGAGTGATGAATAGACTACTGTAACTGATTTTTCCTGCCATGTGTGATCACTCGAAAGTATTTCAATACTATCAACATTTACCACCACTCATTACACACAATCTTTCGTCCAATCAGGAGTGGCAACACTAGGCATGATCGAAGGTTGAATTGTTGAAGGTAGACTTGTCGAACATAAATTGGATGGATGGACAGACATACATAGGCTTGTTTCCTTCGGGACCAGCAAAAAGTCCTGTGTTAGAAACTAGGGGTCTATGAGAGCCTTCTGCTTAGTATCCTGATTGATTCAAATAAATATGTAAACTCAGGGAAAACTATACAAAGTTGGCCTAGTGAGTATCTGGTCCTTGAGTATTTGAAGTGTCTGTCTGATGGAAATAAATGAATAGGCAACCATAACTACAAACAAGAAATTTGATCACCTATATATAAATCTTTGTGGGAGAGGGGAATGTTTTACTTCCCATGCCAATGCTGTTGTATTATAACGGTATATCATTTTGGTATTGCAGGAACTGCGAAGGTAAAGGTCTTAACAGCTAAAACTGATGAACCTAGTCTACTAGCTTCAAGTTTCCAGAAGATGAGGGAAGGAGAAGAGGAAGGGATTACCCCATTGCCACCCCCTCTGGTAAATTTGTTAGTCCTTGAAAACAAATTAGAAGGATGCTCCAATCAAAAGTATTTGATTTGATATTTACGGGTTCAGGAAGTCACTTAAGGCTCATCGAGGAAACCTGACCATGTGATCATAGATGAACACCGGCGAAGGCTCGCCTTCTCTTCTGGAATAGTGTTCAGAGAGTGGCGAGGCAGGTGTGTAACCATACAATCCCATCCTGCTCCTGGGACCGCCATTTAGCTTCCCCATTCGACGGACGCGAGTGGAACTTTCAGTCTTTGACCACTTACCTAAAGGCTGAAAGAGGTGGTAGCAACCTGTCCATCACCACTACTCTGCAGCCGCGCTGAAACCTCCATTGAACCTAAGAACCTCAAAGTCAATTGCTTCCCACTACAAGGAAACCAGAAATCAACTACAGAACAGCTTTTGACGAGCCAGGCACGAGGTGGGATCAAACCCGGGACTCTGCGGCATGAGCGCTCAATCATACCGCTACACTACCACCCACACATTTTAAATTTAGTGTGACGGTGATGTAGAGAAAAAGCATATGTGAATATTTGCTACCGTCTGAGGTATTTTTTATCCTAAACATGTATATATTTTATTTTAGATGAAAACACCTCACATTAATTATCTATCAGAAGGATTTGAGTGGAGTTTGCTAGTAATAATATCCAAAAATGATACCAAGTGTTATATTAACGGGCATACAGTTACCAAGAAAAGGTTCTTCTACTCTTTATAGGAAACATACCCACCTTGTATGGCATTGGTCCACATTCTTCCTATTGAGTTTAACTTAAATAAAAACTAATTTTGTTAGAATTATGTTTGAACCCACCCTTCATGAATTTTAATGAATTGTATCACACACATATTCTAATTTGCTCTGCCTTTTCATTTAGTTTGTCTCATCAGAAGCTAATTTTGCAAATACTATGTTCGATCTACACATGCCTTCCACACACATACTCCTAGCAATATCAGTGAACGAAGTTCCAATAATATTCAATATTTATGTTGCCAAGAACATAAAATCTGAAGATATTCCCTCTAATCCCTTGCCAACTTGCCAATATTTAGGAGATCATCACAAACATTAAGTGGATTGATCTATTAATTATGTTTACCAGTTGCAGGCCCTAACTTACAAACATACACATAGTCCAGACATGCCAACCATCCTGATTTCACCGGAAGGCTCCCGGAAGATTGCTTTAAACTCACAGCTTACGGCCATGCATAACTTTCTCCCGGATTTTCCCATAAAAGGGGTTTTATTGTCACGCCTGAACTTTAGAGGGAGACTTAGTGGTTGGTCACTATGGTTAGTCAGGGCTCGACGTAACTTTCAAAAGGGGCACGGCATATGCGCCATCGGTGGACATAGATTTTAGGGGGCACCGCGGCATATATGGTTCAAGTCAATGGGCACGACGGCACAAATTTGGGATTTTTGAAGGGGCACCGACGGCGCAACTTCATTTTCGATCACCAAATTAATTAAGGCACGCATATTGTTGGGGTTTAGCAACACGGTACATGCATTGTAAATATGAGCCACTGCAGTAGCCTAGGCCTTACATTTTCGGCAGATGAAGCTGAAGTATCAATGTCGTACTGCCTAGAAATCTGAGCCTAGGCCTAGGCCCTAGGCAAAGTTAGTATTCTGCGTACATAATGGACATACAGGATGGGCTAATAATGTACGTAAATAATCCACTCTTTACTCACCTGAACATCTGATCAATTCTCACACACTTCGCGGCTACATTTGACAATGCAGCCTGCTTTTTTCTCTTGTTCCTTTCACGGGAGGGCATGATTAATTTTGAACACACCGTGCCGGCCGTACACCCGTATGTGAGAATTTAACATTACAGGCGCAGCTAGGCCAATTTAGGCTGGGTAGTGTAATACTACTAACATATTACAATGCAGCCAGCTCTGGCAGCACATACCATTTTAGAATTACGCATAATGTAAGGCGATCATTATTTAGACTCGTGCTTCAACATAACAATCACAACCGAATAGCAAAAGCATACTAGTAACGGTGTGTGTTACCATACTAGCTTTCATGATATTTTGAGGGGCACAGCGGCATTTTTGAGACAAAATGAAGGGCACGACGACTTTTGCCATCGCACTTCTCGGGCCCTGTCCTGGGGTATAAAAAAAGCAGTGTTACTCAACTTTTTTTGGCCCAGGGGCCACTTCCTACCCCATGGAAAATGTTGCGGACCACCCCACATCTAGAATGTTCCTTCGTCATCCACTGAGCCTATACAAATTTCACAGACCCACATCATTCAGCGGACCACCATTATTTGTTGGCAGCCCAAGGGTTGCATAATACTGGCATAAAGTGACCAAAGCTACAGGTGAGTAGGCCTACCGTATAGGCTAGTCCATAGTACAGTATTGACTGTAGGGAATCATTCAATATTCACAATTCCATTTGGAAGATTTCTTTAAAAAAAAATTGTAGGAGATGAGTTTTGTCATTTGTGCCACTTCAGTAAATCATATTTTGTGGTGACTTAGCTGTGTAGAAATCAACATTTGCTTCTACACTGGACCGTCACCTTTTGATCTTTCCAATACAGCGTGGCCACCTACAACTCCCGGAGGGCGAGAGCAGTGGTACTACGTTATTCAAGGGTCTCATGGATGCCTATCATGGCTTGGCTGGATGGTGGTAAGCATTTCTACATCACAAAGGCATTTCTAGAGGGTCGGTACACATCCTTGAATATGCCTAAATTTCATGCTATCTTCCCAAATCCTTGGAAGGTTCTTGAATTTCAACATTTTTGTGGACAAGTTATTGCAAATAACTGGAAAATAACCTGCCCAGTAAATTGTGTGCAGATGTTGTCTAACTCCATCACTTCCCTGTTATAGTCATTCCTACAATTGGTTAGTCCGTACCAGCATGGGATCATGCTCTGTCTAACTATCTATCACTTGAACACAGTGATTATTGAATAATGGGCCATTAGATCTGGTCTTAAATGTAACGTCAAAAGTGATGCCTCATGACTTGACGGAAGAATGGTTGGCATTTCTTTACACAATAGCCTTTCACAGAGCTGGTAAACTGTCATGCTCAAAAATGTTTAAATCTTATTGTACATTTTAAGCCCTTGAATAGTGGTTTGAAGTATTTGGATTTTGAAGCTGGAATCAGTGTTTTTTTGGACAGTACATTAGTATACAGCAGGGGTTGGCAACCTTTTGGTGTGTGTGGGCCAAATTAGTGATCTGTAGCATGGGGAAGGTCTAAGGGGAGGAGTGAGAATTTTTTTTTAAGTGCTTAGATGCACAATGGTACAATATTTTCTACCTCTTTGCATTTTGGCCTTCAGCGGACTGGTTATTTATGGCGGGCCAGGTTGTTGTATTTTTATGTGCACAATTTAAACATTCCTTGCCGTCCGGACTCTTCACAACGGTGGGCTGGTCCGCGGTCTGTAGGTTGCTGACCCCTGGTATACAGTAATGAACAGGGTTATAGCTAGAGAAAAGTTAGTGCCGGCTAATTTTAAGTCAGTGCCGGCAATTTTTTCGGGATATCACGGTCTCACCGAAACCACATTTTGCAGTTTCAAGTAGTAGAGTCTTTTACTGGTTCTCATTTCCACTCTACACACTTGTTTGAGGGATTTTATTACTGCCATTGCCCAGGGTCAAAACCCCTGGGGGGGAAAAACTTTCTTTTTTTGCGCTTAGTGCCGGTCGGTCTGGGCTAGTGCCGGCTATCGCCCGTCGGCGCCGACCGGCATAGCTACAACGCTGGTAATGAAGAAGGTGACATGCAGTGGCCTAGAAGTAGTGATTGTGCCCTCGATCTAAGGCCAAGTGAAAAAAAACTAGTTTCTCGTCCTAACTTTTCGGAAAATTTGAGCATGAGGGCCTTTGGGCCCGGCCTGTTGGCAGCACAGTAACTGCTCTTGGATGCCTTATCAAGGACATCGCTGAAGACTTGGAGAGGTGATTTGCGCGATCGGGACTAGACATTATTTTTTTTTACTTGGCCCAAGGGTTGTGAGTTCCTGTGCCACCTGGTTGCAACAGTGTATCTTTGAGCAAGACACTTTACACTGCACCTATCCCAGTCCACCCAGCTGAAAATGGGTACTAGCTTTGGCTAGGGGTTATCATGCGATGGACTAAGGTCCCATCCTGGGGAGTACCATACTCTTGTCCGATTCACTAAACCAGATACAAGCACCAGCCCTGATGAGTCATATGGGTTCGGGGAGAAGAGTCCCATCACTGCAGAAGGTAGTGTCCTCCATCAATTTTCTCATTTACTTCATTTTCTGATTTGCTGCTGCTTGGAACCATGTAACATTTCATGAAACATTTGCCAGGAGAAAGTTATACTCGACAATTGTTTTTCGAAACCCCGGCCTATAGGATAGATAGGCTTGTAGACAAACATTTTATCAACAGTATGTGTCCTGTAAACAAATATATTTTTATTTCGCATCATAACATTTTGTTTTGTGGATGAGATTATTCACTTCGCCTAACAATACTTACTGACCATGTGACCTTTAATTTGCATACTCGACCCGATTGCTATTAATAAACGGAACCTTTGACCTATATAACACCCAATGACATCCATCTGAACTGGGCAAATAGGAATGGGCAACCCTCATAATTTTGACTCCGTCTAAACATAGCACTTGGCTTGTATTATCCGGAGTACTTTTCATCCATTTTATTTGGACCTTCTTGGATATCTTCTGGATTTATAAGGGATTACTACTTACTTTCGTTCCTTTTTCGTTACAGAGGATTCACTTGAGTATTTTCTTTCCTCGTTTTCAAAATTCTTGTAGGCTTGCTTAATTGCTGTTAGTAGTAGCCTAACACTGATACTGTGCACTACTACTACTACTACTACTAACATAGCCTAGCCTTGATAGGTTCAGCCCCAACGTAGCATTTATTGTTTAGGTTTAGTTGGGTATGTCTTCCCCCTCCCCCCCCTTCCTCTTGGTCAGCAAACTTGTCGGTGTGGGTCCTGCTCTGTGTTTCGTCCCAATAACAATTGGGACCACCATTCCCTTTGTCCCGGGTGTCGATTGTGTAGAGATCGGCACAGTGTCAGATTTGTCGGGAATTCTCAAATGAGCAGTGGGCCCCTGTTGTTGCTAGTGGGGGGTCGTCTCCCACGAGGTAACGACTTCGTTTTTTACCACTTCGGGGGGGGACTAGGAGTAAGGGTAAGGAACATAGTAAGGGGGGTAGTAAGGGCAAGAAAAAGGGTCGATCTAGAGACACTGGAACATCGGTGGGTTTCCTTCGTAAACCCTCCGATGGGAGCCTTGGTAGGGTTTCGGGGCTTGAATCGGCAACGATTTGCGTATCGACTACCCAGGGAATTGTTACATTGGCCCCGAGTTCTACAGTTTGTGGAAGTTCTGTATTTACAGTTCCCGCACAAACTTGTTGGTTCTGTTTCAGGAGCTGGGCAACTTCTATAAGCTCAACCTCCGGGTGAGTGGTGCCAGTTACCAGTCGCCGCTGACCTCGGTCAGCGGTCCTCAACCAGGATGTTGGGAGGACCTCCAGTAGAGCTGGGATACGTTCCAGCTCTTGATTGGGTTATGCAAAATAACCCATGGACCACGGTGAGGGACACAGGATCAAGTCCTGCGTTTGTGTATACACAAGCGCAAGGCGCCCAAATACCAAGGACTCCAGTGATCAGGGTACGGTTCTTTCGGAGCCGTACCAAGCAGTGTGTTTCGCTATTTACTGGTAGAGCACTCGCTGTTACTGTTCCATTTCCCACTAATGTGTCTTTTGAGGTACCTCCTTCCGGCACCGTACGCCCCCTGGCTCTTCGGAACATTGGGGGTGTCATCCAGTTTGGGGCCGGGATCGCCCAATCAAGCTCTGTTCTGGCTCCCGACCCTCCAGGCAGTTCCCAACCCTATCGCCGATTTTCCGGGGTGTTCGGGTATGCAGAGGTCAAGCATGGGTGCGAATCCCGGTGGTGACATCGGGACACGTTCCCACCAACGTTTTCAGTTGTGGGGACATGACATACTGTGTCCCCACCAATTTTTCTTGGCCACTGTTTTTCAAAACGTTGTATTTCGGGTTTCCCAGTATTGAACTTTGCCACAATTTGATCAGGCAGTTCGCCAATGGCATGCTAAAGACACCATAGGCCTTAAGAACTATTATTATTGTGTGTTGTCGATGAGCGCCCCCAAATTCACTTTTAAGGGAACCATTCAGGTACCTACATCAGTGACTTCCATGTCATATTTGAATCAATGAGCCCGGATGTTTGAAAAATGTTCCTACTAGTTGAACTCAGGCTTATTCCTGTAAATCCAGCAAGTTTCTGCACTGCTGAAAGATCATTCAGTGAACTGAGACGACTGAAGACTTACGTAGTACCATGAAGCAATCTCATTATCTCAAGGTCGATTGCTTCATGGTATATTGCAGAGAAATTCATGGACAACAATCCAGATACACGATGTAAAGTATTTGGATGGTACTCGGGTCTTCAAATTCTTCTGTTCCATTAGAAATTTGAATACGATGAATTAATTTGGACGTTATATGTTCAATGTTCAGGCAATGCGTTCTTCTGATTTTTTAATTGTCTCATAAATTAGATGCGAGGAAGGTATATTGGCAGGCATGGCCTCTTTTAAGCAATAGACTGGGACAAAGTGGTAGGGACACTTGTCGGGTGACACGTAACGGATTCGCGCCCATGAAGTCAAGTACGGTGCCTTCGGGCGCAGCCCCAACTGATCCGCCATGGCTGGATCAGCTGGTTAGTGCTCTTGGGCCGCTGATATCCCAGGAGGTTTCCCAGCCAGAATCTTTCTTGGCGGGAAACTCTTACTTCCGGGACTTTAGCCGGTGTTAGTCCGACCACCACTTCTCTATGCTCGACAGGTTCATTTGTCGTTCCAGATCATGCACCTGCCGACACGGAAGACTCGAAGTCCGATTCTATGGGAACACCTTCCTCTAGACTTGATAGACCAAGTTGTGCAGCGGAGCACCCGCTGTTGAATTCCATTTCCCACTAATGTGTCTTTTGGGGTACCTCCTTCCGACACGGTATGCCCTCTTGCTCTTCGGAGCATTTGGGGTGTCGCCCGGTTCACAGCCCTTCAGGGCTGGGATTGCCGGTTTTGGCTCTGTCCTGGCTCACGTCCCTCCGGGCTCAGGAGTTCCAGGCAGTTCTCAACCCCTCGGGGTTAGGATCACTGTACACCCCCCGGTTCTTCAGAACCGGGGGTATCGTCCAGTTTCGGCCCTTCGGGGCCCAGATCCCCGAATTTGGCTGTTCTGGCTCCCGACCCTCCAGGGTCCGGAAGTTTGGGTATGTAGAGATATGTATGTAGAGTACAGTGCCTTCGGGCGCAGCCCCATCTCATCCCCCATGGCTGGATCAGCTGGTTAGTTCAGGTAGATGTCATTGGGTGCTATATAGGTCAAAGGTTCTGTTTATTAATAGCAATGGGTCTACGATGCAAAGAAGAAAGCAGAAGTGACGTTTTGTGAGAAAAGCAAAGACAAAGATTTCATATTCAAACTTGCTAAAAACATCAAGTCCCAGAACGTCGATGTCATTGGTGAGAAACCTGTTAGAGATGACGGAGGAAACCCTACCTACAGTGATGAAACCAAGTGTGAAGCCTGGAAGCAACA
>JAODUJ010043479.1:0-12211 GCA_027564615.1 Psolus chitonoides | reverse complement strand
GCGTACAACACATGGTTCAAACTGCTGGGCAGGGGAGGATCCAGGAATTTAAGCAGATGGGGTATGTTGTTGAAAAGGGAAATAGGCTAAATGTCCACTATCTAAGCGGAGCGCGACCATCGGTTCGCGCGGAGCGTAGAAATTTTGGCTAATAATGACTATAGATTGCAGGAAATGGGTCTTCCTAGGCCTTCCCAGGCTGTTGGGTGACCCTGACAGCTTTTCCTTTTTGTGAGTGGATTCGCCCCTGCTGGGCCTACATCAGCGAACAACAATGAAGCCATTGCTGTGCAAGAAGCAAGCGATTTTTTAGACATTCTCATTTCATCGGGGGGTCTATATTAGAACTGTATTCTAGCCTATTTTTACATAGGAGTGAAGTAAGTCTACACTCGGAAAATGAGTTTACACGGTGAATGGGCGCGGAGCACATCCGAATTACTAATTCGGAATTAGGACAAACATTAGGGAGGTTCTGGAACTTGATGTAAACTTGTAAAGAGATAAAGGAATAGCAAAAGAGAATGAACCAATACGCGCGAAGCGCGCGAAAATTTTGACATTAAATTCATAGCTGCCACAGACTAGCGTATATTGACATATATAAGAGCAAGTGAAATCAACACTTGGTCAACAGAGGTCATAGTGAAAACCTTATAACCACTATAACTTGTCAAGGCAAACTCCGATTGAGCTCATACTTGGTACCGGTATATAATCTGTTCAGAATAAAAAGGGCACAAACCATGGATGAGCAAGGAATCGGTCCTGAGCGCGAAGCGCGCGAAAAATTTTGGGTTTTTGTGGAGGATATGATACAATTACGTGTTATAAAAACTATGAAATATCTGAAAAATACACCTCACCCCACCCCCTACGAAGAACTATAGCTTATCGCATTTTTTAGACGATTTTATTTTTTTGCGCGGGGATGAACAGGGGGGGCCATGGCCCCCTTGTGCCCCCCCTGGCTACGCCAGTGCCTCCATGTAAAAAACAAACCCTTCAAATTGCCAGTTGTCATACCCGGTTCCACCTGATCATCTTGCAACTAGGCCTATAATAGGTCTACAAATATTAGGCCTTATTTCACCACCTAAGCCTAAGAGACCATGATCATGATGCAATTAAAAGAACAACTTACGAGTTCCGAAACAATTCTTTTATTTTACACAGATGCTGAAGTGTTGTTTTACACCAAACACAGTGAAAATATATCGTAAAAGTTTAGATGTAGGCTTATAGGTTATACATTATATTATCGAGTTTCATAGATACCGGCTTCTGATATGAAGGTCGTGACAGACTGGATCGTGAGCCAAACCAAATCAGATACAACTCGTTGTTGAGTAAGGATATTAGGATTATTACTTCGGGTTGTGCGCATGAGCTCATCTGGCGGCCTCAACACAGAGTGCGTAATGCATACACTTCATCACAATGATTCAGGCGATTTTCAATGGAGTTTGTCAAAATTTATATTCGAACTATTCCAAATCATGAAAAAGTTGGCGCCAGTGGGGCTCGAACCACGGACCTAGGCTTAGGTCATCCACACTCAATGGCTAAAATCGAGAAGCCCTATTAAGTTCAAATTTAACCTCTGCGTAGCAGCGTGAATAGCCTAACACTTCCCTGGTTCGAGTGAGCCCTGTCGCATCGAATCTCCTAAAATGATTAAGTCCTATCTTCTCTTAATTTTGACTTTTGAGTACGTCCGAATGCTGAAATTTTCCAAAAATGCGCATACGATGTTCACTTTTGTCGGCCACGAAGTCATTTGCAGTGTCAATCAAGTCTATATTGTCCGTCCTTTGTTTGTGTGTATGGAGGGTCATTATGTAGTTTAGTCGGTCCTGACGCATCGTGCCTCTCAAATAAGTCTTCACTCGTCGAAGAGCACTGAAGCTTCGCTCACTGGTGGCGTTGGTGGCTGGCATTACAAGAAGTAATTTAACTAGTGTCACAGCGTCTGCCATCAAGGTCCGTTGTCCATGAGAGATGCTTTTAAGGTAGGTCAGGACGTCTTCAAAAGTAATGTCCCCTGCATCTTGAGGTCTGGATGCTCGCATCTGATCACGAAGGATCTCAAGGTGTAGGCCTAATGTATGGTGGGATGTGAAGTCACTTCCGTAGAAACTGCAAACTTCTGTCAATAACTCGTCATTGATTGTTCCATTTACCGCTACCAATAATAGTTCCTCAAGTCGCCGAAGTCGTTCATATCCGGGTTGTTGAAACCGATCACGTATGCAGCTTGTTATGTTGTCAAGAGCGTCGAAGTAGATTAATCGGTAGTACTGGCCTTCTGTCTCGGGTTGAAAGCCTGGCGTAGATGCATTACCCATCTCCAGTCGGCTTGGTATTCTTCTCGGTCTTGGGTTTCTTGGCTTGTCTAGTTGTAGTTTCTCGGCGTCTGTTGTAACACCATTCCAGAAAGTGTCGAAGCTATTGCGTATTGAAAGCAAACTTGTTGTGGTCATCGCGGCAACCTTCTGCCCCTCGGTCGCAGACATGTGCTGTGCCTGTAACGTGGCACTTAGATTATCAGTATGAGCAAGAATAAGCGCCCCCAAACGTACCCCATAGTAAAAATCAAATGTTTGCATATGTGAGTATATGCCCCTTATTCTAATTTTTAACCCAGAGTCAATATTCACATCATCGAGACATTTATCGAATGTGTTCTGAAGAGTCGTGTAATTTCCTATAATCCCCTTTAGTGCCTTCGCCTTTACCGTCCACCTCGTGGTACACATTTTTGATAAATTTGGCGCAAACGATTCATCTGTTCTTGGCTCACTGTCTTCGGCACCAGATTCATTTTCATATTCCTCATCCGACGGTCTAGAGGCCGCCGCCTTACCAAGCTCCTTCAGTTCTGTGAATAACGCGTTGCGTTTTGGGGAATCTTTGATTAGCTTTATGATTTCATTACTTGTATCTAATGAGTCTCGAACAACTTTAACATTTTTTATTGTGTCTGAACATGCCAAATTTAGCGAATGAGCATAGCAGTGCGTATATATTGCCCTTGGTTGTTCGTCTTGGATTTGTCTTGCGACTCCGCGATGGGCGCCTGACATCGACGCTGCGCCGTCATAGCACTGACCCCTTATTTTGTTCATGGACAAGTTCATTCTTAAGAGAACGTCTTTTATCACGGATACAAGGGTTTCTGCTGTTGTTGATGTTACGTGATATAGGCCGATGAAGTCCTCATGTATCTGGAAGTCTCCGTCGACCCATCTTATGCAGACAACTAGTTGCTCCTTCCCACTGACGTCTGGAGTTTCGTCTACCATTATCGAATAGAAGGCCGTATTCTGGATAGAGCTTGATATTTCACGAAGTATCTGTACATAGGAAATACAACATGACATACAATGGGACATGGGGTGTATTGTGGGACGTACAGTATACAGTATTGTGTGCGAGAGAGAATGTACACCAGGGAGCCTGGTTGGTCAATACAAAGTTTGTATTTTTCACCTGCATGTAAAATAGTAAGACGGTTTTGTAAACAAAATAATACCGGTATTAAATTACACATTTGACTGCATTAATTGATGATTGAACAATGTATTTTGTTTGAAAAATGTTTTCTGTTTCTTACCTTTAGAGCCATGACCTTAAGCATTTCATTCTGCATCTCCGATGAGGTATATTTGTTGTTCTGTCTCTTTAGCCATGACATAACCCTCTCATCATCTTCACCACGAATCTTAAACAGCTGTATGAAATTAGAATTCTTCTCATCATGTCCTCTGATAGGCAATGCTTGTCTTGCAAAAAAGCGGAGGTTGGAGAGGATCTTGAGGAAACACTGCCTACTTTCCTTCTTCTCTTCGGAATGTTTACGTGAAAGAGTTTCTCCAATGTCCTTAGTTGTTCTTGGAAGTTCCACTATTTTCAGCAGTGCTTCCTTGTGGCATTCGCTGTTTTCATGCTTTCTAAACTTGCGGCCCGCATCTTTCCAGTTCGTGAATCCCGTGTCTATGAAGGTGCGTTCAGCCTTGGAGTTTGTCAGTTTGTTCTCCCGGGATGCCTTGGCACAGAAGAAACAAAATGCAAGGTCCCTGCCTTCGTCGTAGTGGAGCCACTTCCATTCTGTGAACCAGGATGCTTTAAATGTTCGGGCCTCTTCCTTCTTCTTCCCAAACAACCTGTCAGGAAATTTGAATGCTGACGACGGGTG
Organism: Psolus chitonoides; assembly: GCA_027564615.1. Classification (NCBI taxonomy): domain Eukaryota; kingdom Metazoa; phylum Echinodermata; class Holothuroidea; order Dendrochirotida; family Psolidae; genus Psolus; species Psolus chitonoides. Next base: position 8,013 of record JAODUJ010043479.1, on the reverse strand, counting down.
ATGTGGCGAATCTCCAAGACATAGCTTTTTGTTCTGCGTATTATCAACCGTATGACCACTGCAGGTGGGAGGAGAACTTTCTTCTACATCAGTCGTATCAACCTCATGTAATTCTGCAGGTTCGGGGGTGTCAGTTGTCGGAGGCAACGTCGGCGTTGTAGATCTAGGAACATCGGCAGATGGTATCGGTGAAGATGCAGGTGTCTCCGATTGAGCTGCAATATCCTCAGACGTTGATGTTACAGATATGGTGTCAGATGGCTCGTTGGGGAAAACAGGTCTCGATGCGTCAATAATACTAGTAGAAGCTGGCAAAGACTTCGGCTCTGTGAATGAAAGAAAAACTATTTTAAAGACCCAACTCCAAAAGCTGCCTTTTGGGCTACGATGGAAAACACCATACTTTTAGTCAGCCTTTAGTGCTTGGGTGCATCACCGTACAACTTATTTATACCACCACACAAAAACTATCTTTCTTATTTCATAACAATAAAAAAGATAACAGACTACCTGACTAAGTATCTTTACAATATTAAGTCCATGGTGTTTTTCATTAGGCTATAAGCCTATAACCCAACATGCAGTGGTTTTAAGTTGAATCTTTCTTCCATTCATCTACTTATTATTAATTTGCTTATTTTTGCGTCATGTGCCAAATCGTATACAAATTCAAAATGAAAGCCAAGCTGCAGGACTTATTGAGCAGGTCTTAATTACCTACCACAATTAGCTAGGTAGTGCTAGTAGAAACGACAGTGCGGTAGAACTGGTAAAAGTGTTAATGATTTTATTTAAACTAGGATGGATGATGTTATCACGCTTCCACTATCAAAGTGACACATGATCATTCCATTTATCAAACACTCTAATATTCATGATGCTAACCGACTTATTACCTGATTGACACTAACTGAGACCTGTTAGCTAATCAAGATAACAAAAAGACTCAACAAAAATTTTACCTAAACTCCAGTAATGAAGTTCTCCAAGATGACCCAAAAGCATAGGGTCCCCATCACATCCACTTGGCAGCTTTTCGATGAGATCTCCATTTTCTGTTCGGGACTTCATACTGGTGACTATCGATATGTCTCTTCGAAGCATTCTCGCCATAGCTTGGATGATGACATGATCCGCCCAAACACCATTTTGCTCCAACTGGGACAAAAGCTCTCTGTTAACATGTGGTTTAAGCGGGTCGTCTCCGTCCTGTTAGCAAGTTATAGTAAATCAAAATATTAACTTAGTCATGGTAATGATAGTTGAATAAAGAAAAACTGATACTACTACTTAAACTAGTCAGTCAGACAGATATCTAAGATAGTCTATGGAGATGAGACTCCATATACAGCAATGTATTACTAAAACATGGATTATCCACGTGAAGAAAGGTAAAGTTACTGTACATGGGGAAGCCAGCCGAAAGGTAAGTTGTATATAGTTCATCGAAATTGCTAGTAATTATGGATATCAGGATGTCAAAAATCGCTAATATGGATATCAGGATGTCGAGGAATACTTTTTCTTCGTTGGATACAAAAATGTGGCACATAATAGGACCTACATGTTTATCTGACTGTATATCATCAATTGTCATTAATTTAAAACAAACCATAATTATATTATGACGCAGCTTGTTATGTTGTCAACAGCGTCGAAGTAGATCAATCGGACCAGTAGGCCTATCCCACTAAACACGCACTGCGCTCTCTTACACGATGTAGATTTTATACTTATTTTATACAGTCTATAATAACACAGCAGTAGACATACTAACCAGATTTTCTAGGAAAGATACAACATTCGACCTCAAACTTGCAACAGTTCTTTGCATGGCCCCAGTGTCCATCTGTAGTCGCTCCATTTGGTCTAAGACACAGTAGTAAAAGCAGTTTCCATCGGGTGGGACATCCTGTCGGAGGACCATGTTGACGGCATCCATATTTTGCAGCAAACGTTCTTTGTAAGTTTGGTTTTCTGCATTTCTCTGGTTGGCCTCAACAGCAGACTCCCTCAGAGCATGTGTCAATGCTTCATCTGTAAAAGAGGAAGTATATTGAATTTATGTGCATAAAAGTATAATCATGCATTTATAGCATAATTTTGTTAACAACAGGTTTTCATAGCATGCTATGAAAACTTGGTAGGGCCTATGAAAATATCTTTCACGCAAGTCAATGTTTCATAAATTTTACGTTCTGATTTTCTCATCTGTGATTATACCACTGAATAATGACAGATTTTATGCTGCTTGATATCTAAAGAAACTAAAAACTCGATCTAAAATTTTAATTTTTCAAGCATAAAAAGCCTTACTAGTATTATCCTTAACATTGTAAGGAATTTTACTATATAGCTATAAATTATATAGTGAGTAGTGACGCTTTTCATGTACTTACCATATTAAAAAGGTAGGCCTATACTCAAGTTGCAAGTGTTCTAAAACTCATATTAACATTAAAAGTTACCTTCGTTTTGTGGATGCGCGTCTCTCGCTCGTTTACTGGCACTGCCGGGCACCACAAGTCCAAAGTTTAAGATGGTTTGAGTTAGTTTGGGTTTTTTTGGTCTTGGAGGCTGTTGGAAAAGAAATATATACATAAGTAAAATATTATATAAATGAAATGCAAGAATTCAACTATTTTATCTGAAAGATACCATATTATTTATATCTACATGGAGTACATGCTATGCGCACTCAAGCCAATTATTAACATATAATTTTTGAGAGACTGGATTTACACGTTTCAAAGATCATTATCATTGTTGTCAGTTTCTGGGACCATTTCATTTTATAAGTACGTCAATCATGCCAAATTTGAAGCCCATGGGCCCTTGCCTCGCTCAGTTACAGCTGTTACCAGTTTCGACCAATGAAAGGCCTCCTGTGGTTACCATAGCAACCATCTCGGAAAAATGAATACATGCCTTTGTGTGCTATATTGATGTGCACCATTATGCCAAATTTGAAGTTCATTGCCCTTGCCTCACTTAGTTACAGCTGTTACCAGTTTCAACCAATGAGAGGCTTCCTGTGGTTACCATAGCAACCATTTCGAAAAACTGAATGCATGTTTTTGTGTGCAATGTTGACATGGACCATCATGCCAAATTTCATGCTCATGGGCCCTTCCCTTGATTAGTTACAGTAGTTACCAGTTTTGACCAATGAGGGGTTTCCCGTGGTTACCATGGCAACAGCATCACAATTTTCCACCATTTCACTGAACTGTTGTGTTTTGTCTTATTCCACCTCTGTACAAAATTTGAGATGAATCGCACATACGGTTTACGAGTAATGTTCCAAAAACCTATAAAATCTGACACACAGACACAGACGCACACGCAGATGCACACGCACACACACACACACTAACACACACACACTAACACACGAAAAGTGCTCACACACGGACAGACTTTTGGTCATATCATACCCCCTTTGTGGAACCTCCAGACCCTAAAGTCATTCCACCATGGGGTACCCCTGAGGTGTCGCTACTCACCCACCAGAGTCATCACCATGGCAACCGTTCCTATTATGATGAACTACTCTCATATATAGGTGTACTAGCAAAACGAGTACAATATCTCATCCGCCCCTCTGGGGCGATGAGATAATAAGGACGGTTTCCTACCTGTGCCATGTTGTAGGCAGACGCCAGACGTCAGATCTCTTTCCAGGTCGATAAGCTAACTTCAAGACTGTGACAATTTCCAGTGTAGGCCTATCTGAGAGAGTAAATTGAGAGATGTTTAATTTCATTGAATATTTCATATTATCACTTACTTAGCACTGTCAATTTCACAGATGAGTCCTTTTTAAATTTTGAAAAAATGTAAATTACCAGGTACTGTAAATTCACATGACACAGGCTACTGTAGCGACGAGTAATCGCGAAACTGATACATACACAGCCGTGGCTGGACGGAAAAACTAGTTCAGAGCAATTTTGTAACATTCGACTAAGTAAGAGCGTCAGTTATGTCTAAAGGCACACTACAGCGATCACTAATCTATGCAGTAAGAATTACCTTAGCCTCGAACAACGTAGGCTGTTTTGATGTACTACACCTACCAAGTATGATTTTTTTCTCCTCGAGACATAAATCGAACAAAACAATGCTTTTACCGTGTAGGTAGCACAGCGTTATTTAAAATTCCATAGGCACGCGGCCGGCGCAACCAGCTTGTCGCGGCGGCCGGCTGATTTTGAGCAGGGGTGGAGCGTAGAACTGCATGTCAAGCACCGCGGCATGATTTGAGATTTGCAGGAGGGGGCGCAGAAGTAAAGGCGGGGAGTTAGGAGACCGCCAAAAAATTAAGCAGAGGGGCCTGTTGTTCAAAAGGAGTATAAATGCCCACTATCTAAGCGGAGCGCGACCATCGGTTCGCGCGGAGCGTAGAAATTTTGGCTAAATATGACTCCTAGATTGCAGGAAATGGGTCTTCTTAGGCCTTCTTAGGCCTTTCCGCGCGATTTTTTTTGGCATAGCCTCGCTATTACCGGCGTAGGCTACACTACATACACCCAAACCGCGGGTGGACAGGGCATATTCAGGAATTTAAGCAGAGGGGTCTGCTGTTCAAAAGGAGAATAAATGTCCACCATGTAAGCGGAGGGCGACCATCGGTTCGCGCGGAGCGTAGAAAATTTTGGCTAAATATATGACCCCTAGATTGCAGGAAATGGGTCTTCCTAGGCCTTTCCAGGCTGTTGGGAGACTTCAACACACATCCCTTTCCTTTTTTGAGCGGACCCAGCTGGATTCACGTCTGCTGGCCTTACACTTGCGAACTACACTGAAGCCATTGCTGTGCCCGAAGCGAGCGATTTTGTTTAGGGATGGCCCGCTATTGGCGGCGTAGGCGACAACACATAGGAAGTAGCAGCAGTTAATGTTATTTATATTCAAACTGCTTGTCGGGGGATCCAGAACTTTAAGCAAGTGGGACTGTTGTTGTAAAGGATAGTCAATGTCCATTATCTAAGAGGAGCGCGACTATCGGTTCGCTCGGTGCGTAGAAATTTTGGCTAAAAGTGACTCCCAGATAGCAGGAAATGGGTCTTCCTAGACGTTCCCGGGCTGTTGGGTGACCGCGACACCCCCTTTCCTACTTACGGTCAACATAGTGAAAACCTAATAACCATACCTTGTCAAGACAAACTCCGATTGAGCTCATACTTGGTACCGGTGTATAATCTGTTCATCATTAAAAGGACACAAATAATGGATGAGGAAAGAACAGTACTGCGCGCGAAGCGCGCGAAAATTTTGGGTTTTTTGTGGAGGATATGATATAATTGTGTTATAAAAACTATGCAATATCTGAAAAATACACCTCACCCCACCCCCTACGAAAAACTATAGCTTAGCGCATTTTTTAGACGATTTTATTTTTTCGTCTCTGAAATTATTGGGGCGGCGGTCGCCGCCCCTGCCGCCCCGCTTGCGACGCCACTGTTGAAGTATAATAGTACTACAGTGACGTCATGGCCTAACTAACTGACTAGGCGTAGGTTCAAAATGTATAAATTCCGAGGCACTTATTCGACTATAAACAAATGTTAATCGTATTTCTCCTACATTCTGTGAACAAAATCCATGTTTAAACTTCAAAACTTCAAATAATCGAGAAAAAAAACGAAAAAAAAGAAACGCGACCCACATTTTTCACAATTTTTGGTCGGTCGGGAAAGGGCAATACAAACTTCTTCTTTTTTAGGCCTGAGCTGTGACACCACTAACATGGCGTCCAATGCACGTTTATAGTTATATTTTGTAGATACGTTCACTACCACAATAGCCTTTGTACGCACACAACGGACCACTTATTTAAGGCTGGAAAACCTCAGATCTAAGGAGCTCAGTGAGTTTGCACTTGCTGAGTAGAGTAAAATGTTGTTTAGGAAAATATTGCGGCTGGAAGAAGTTACAAAAGTTGCATTGTTTGAAATTGATTTATCAAAAGGCTAATGGCAATCGATTCACATGAAAATAACATAAAAACACATTGCTTTTCCTAAACTTTTATTACCATTTATTCAGTCGATGCGAAAATATAATGAAAACTAACACTGTACTCCAGTTAAGATTATCCTGTTTTGTGATATTGGTATATTACGATTTGGCTGCGTAGACTTCCTTTGTATCGTTGGCAATGTTTAAGTTATCAGCATTGGAGTAGCATGAAATGATTTCCAATCAGATAATATAACAGAATGCTGCATAAATTCCATTGACGAATGAAATAAATCGGGTAGCCTATCAGTTTATTCGATGGGCCAATCCAAAGGTTAGGCCAAACAAAACTTGTTTGCTTGTCCCCACCCGATCGACCGTGTATGCTGGTCCCAACAAATCTCAATTTTCCACCCCCAAAAATATCAGATGTGCACCTTCAATAAAAACCTTCAGGAAACAAGAAAATAAACCCGTTTTCCATGTGTGATTTAGTTGTTTTTCAATTTGAGCACTAAACTGCAGAAGTTCTGAGGCTTGTGTCCAACTTTTGAGTGAAAAGCGACGGATCAGAAAACAACTTCCGAAAATAACTTTGTTCTGTTATGAACGTCCAGGCTACAAGCTCCTTTGGCAGTGTGTTGAACCCAATATTAACGTAGGTTGAACCTATCTATATGCTTTGTCCAAACGCCGACAAGACTGGGGCTACCACTAAAGTTTGGAGGCGCTATTTCACTACAACACAGTGTTTCCACTTTCAAGGAAATTACTCGAAATTTGGGAAGCTCGATGACAACATTTTGAAAATTTTCGTGAAATCCTGAGATATTGTGAATGTCAATGTATTAATTAGAGCCCTTGGATTTTTGTCTTTTCGTCACAAATATGCAGATCAGCATTTTTGTTACTATTTAACATGATCAAACAACCGGAAATATATTTCGGGAATTTTGGGCACCCTTATACTTCAGGAAATTTGAGAGCCCATTTCAGTAAATCAGTTTTGATAATATGGAAACACAATATAAATCCGGGCATAGAAAAAATGGCAGCTTGCACGGAAACACGTTTCCAGAAATCAGAAGTATAAAAAACAAACAGTAGGCTACATTCTTCATTTGATGAACATATTGTATAAAGGGATGAAGACACCAACACATTATAGACAACGGATAGACCAACTAAACACAAATATTAATAGCATACACTACAGTATATAGGTTGTGATAGGCTGAATAGCCTGTCGACTTAGGAATGCATAACCCGTCTCTAGATTATCATCGAAAACCTACAATTTGACATTCATTTATATCACAGGTGTATATGGTATAGGTACTCCTTGAATTATATTTGGAGAAATATTAATTATATTATCAATATTGGAATAAACAATCAACTGTTGTTGTGTGTCATTATTAGGTTTAGCAAAACAGGTATGCAGTACACAGTCAATGCACAGCCAATGGGTGCTTGGTCTTAGGCCTTTGCTGTGTGCTGTGCTATTTTGTAAATTTGTTATATGAGCCAAGTATTGCTCCACATTACAATTTACAGACTGAAACTTGAATTTGGACTATAAATGCAAATGCCTCTGTTGTACTGTGTCCATTAATATAAAAGTTGTTTGCAAAATTGTGAATTTCTTTTTCATATTTCCAGAGAAAGACAGTATACTGCAGGCTAGTGCACCGATATTGGTGTAGGCCTACATGATATTCAAAGATGTCAGCCACTTCAGAGTTTGCTCTCAATATTGTGGTGAAGTATGGGGCTTCCAAATTGATTGACTGCATCGGAACATATGATACTGAACAAACATTTTCAACATTGTACGATCCCCTACAATTTGAAAGAGAACATAAAACTTTGTTTTGCATCGAAGTAGCAAAAAGCGAAGTTGGACCATGGCGTGAGAAATGTGGACATGGAAGGATCCAGAATTCAATGAATATGTTGTTAACAGGCCCATAACCAAGATAGGTAGGAGAACTATTGACTATGTCTGGAAAACTGTTATCCCTCCTAGACAATTGTGGAAGCCAAATC
>JAODUJ010043368.1:0-12213 GCA_027564615.1 Psolus chitonoides | reverse complement strand
GTAAAGGCTTTCATCATTCAACTATTAATTTCCCAAAAATATTGCAAGGAATCACACAGCACAGTTGCTGTCTTGTTTTCTTTAATTTTAAAGAAGCCAAATCATGCTGTCATCATGCTGAATCATATGAGAGTCTGAGATGATGACAGCATAGCATGATCAGCTTCTTTTTTACAAAAAAAAATGGAGAAAAAAAGGGAAAGGGGGATTATCCCCACCCTCATTTCATAGGGGGACAAATCCCCCTCACCTCCCCTGGCAAAAACCCTGGGGACTTGGCAGGACAATGGCTGAAATGCAGCTCTAGCTCAGCAGTTTTGTTTGCCACGTTCCAGCAGTGTCACTCCCCAGTGCCTCTGCAGCCTCCTGTTCGAATTTTGCAGTTGTAGCTCACAAGCTCCGTGTGGCCAGGTGAATAGGTGGTGTCATTCACACCCAGGCATGTGCTCAGGGGTTAGAATGCTTGACCACCCCTGCCTTTGTGAATATAGGCTACCTGTTCTTGGGATCAGACTAAGGAGTCCAAGAAATCTCTTAAGGGATCAAAATTTATTAGTATATAAAATGATCATGCAGTACAGTAATTAACCACAATTTATTACTTTATTCTAAGCGATGTTTTCGATTGAATGACAAACTTGGTTATAAATGCATGACTTGTTGGCACTACACTAGTATGTGAATAATGTAGCATTTGGCCATAATTTGGCCATAATTAAATGTAATCGGGTGCTGTTTTGCTTTGATGTTACTTTGGTTATGATGTGAGCTTCGACAGTGAATACAAATTTCAGCGATATATCAAAATCATAACATTCTCAGAACTGTAAATATCTGTGTGCACTCAGTTTCTGGTAGATAGCTATTCAAGTAATTTCTGTTGCTTCTCTCAGTTCAGGCTCTCAGTTCAGGCTTGAACTGAGAGAAGCAACGTTAATAAATTGTTAATAAATTGCTATTCCTTCACTGTAAGATCAGTGGTCCACAGTGTCTGTGTTATTTTTACTTATGGTCTGTACCTATTGTACACTGCATGCATACCCACTTAGACTTGCACTGTAAGTATTAGTGATACAGTAGCTTGAAGGAGGATGTTGCATTCACTAGAGTTAAAAACAGATTTGTTTTAACCTTAGAAATTATTTAGGCGGGAAAAGCTAAAAAATAGTATAGCCAGTCAAATTTTGGGCTAGTATTTTCAGTTGTGCTGAAGAAACAAATTTATTTGAAAAAATTCCTTATCTGAATGCCAACCAGCTAATATGCTGGTCTGTTGTAATAGCTGTTATCTTCAATCAATTCAAATACTGAACTTGTTTTAGTTCAGTGAATTAGAACAGGAAATAAGACTGAGAATACACATACTGTACCATATTGGCGGACACACTACGACTGTCATGATTCAAGAGGTAAAACATCCCAGAAACACTGCCTACAGTTATGTTACACAAAATCAGAATGTTAGTGAGAAACAACAAAATAAAGAAATCTGATCTGCAGAAATTACGACATTTCAAACATATGTGAGTGATTCTAGTGATAAGGCTTTTAGGCGAACCAAAAAATCATAACGTTGCTGAGGTCAGCATTGAACAAAATTGTAAAATCGAAAATTTGTTGTTCAAATGAAATATCAAGTTCCGAATGAGTCTATTGCGCTACCTTGTCTAATCAATGATGTACAATGTAGTAGCGTAGGACTGAAAGATAACTGAGTAATTTAGAGTAGCTCAGAAATCTTCGAAGTTATGGGATGCAGTTGCTTGGCTAGAAGATTTTTATCATGGATTTAGTGCATTGTTAGGCTAGGCCTAAGCTACAGTACTGTCAGCTTTCGATCTCGGCCATTTCAAGTCATTAAGAAGGCCTAAGATTGATCAAAATTAAAAAGACAAGGCATCAGAGAACCACCTAAATCAATTTTAGTGCAAAGTGATATCAGGATTAGGGATGAAGCAAATTTTATGTTTTGGAGACGTTCAATTTTGTTCAAAAAATGAAAAGTTGGTGTCGAACTGGTGAGGCCGATCATAGGGAATTACGATTTGCTGAGATATAGTGCCGATTCTCTGCCGTAGCGAGAGGCGTGGATAACATAGTGTCTAGCAAAGTCACATATCCAATTCTCTGAGTTGGTCAGTATGTGTATGCACATGAAAATCTCAGTGTGTACAGTAGGCCTACAGTTATCAGTTTCATTGTCGGAACTTTCGTTTGAATTTCTGAATTGATAATAATAATAACAAAAGTCTTGATAGAGCACCTAATGCAAAAGCCTCTAGTCGCTTCACATACATAAAACAGAGAAAAACAGATGACAACACAAAAATACAACAACAGGTGAGGGAGATTGAACCCTCACACTGGTACAAAGACAACCGAGCACAACAAGACACAGAAAAAAATAAAGTCAACTTGGCAGAAAATGCTGAGTGAAAAGATGCTGGTGTCACGTAACGGAGGAAAAGAAAGCGGAGCTTTCACAGAACATTATAAAGGTATGGATGATAAAGATTCTGTATTTTATAATCATAAAGTTGATATTCATGGTGGGCAAGATTTGAAATTTGATGTTAGCCTAGCTAGTTAATACCCACACTAAGGACCCCATGCGGGGCCAGGTGTCGGAAGGTGTCTGCATTGAAGAGTTAAAACCCAAATTGAATAGAAAGGAAGAATGGTCCACTGGAAGACTTATTGTTAAAACCACCCAGCCATGACTATTGCACTGGACATAGTAATTTTCATTCCTTGGACGCCAACCAGTAAATAGTATTATTAGCCTTTCTTTCTTTGTCAACAATAGTATTAACCTGCCTTTTTATCCTATATTAGTTACTGTGAAGTTTGTATTGCACACATTCATTAGGTTTCTGACTGCCAGTCTTACTGATGATGATCTAGAAGTGGATCGAAAATTGTATAGGAAAAAATGAAATTGATACTCATTCTGTGTTCCCTATTTGTCTTTATTAGAGTCGAGATGGCTATCAAAGCTGAAATTACCACGTTGAGGGTTCGTCATAATTATAATTGAGTAGTCCTTTATTCCGGAGTTCTGCAATTTGGGGGTCAAACGACACTCGGGGTCATTTCTGGTCAAATCATGAGAACACCAAAAGTGATTCTCTTTTCTATTATGACACTGTGTTGAGGGCTTGTCATAACTATACTTGTGTTAGTGATTTTTTGGGTGTGTTCAATGATTTGAGGTCAAAGTTCAACTTTGATTAATTTATGAAAATATTTAAAATCATTCCTCTAATAAAAGAGATTTCACACACATTATTTCGTTAAGGTCACCTAGGATTTATTTTAGGACGGGTCATTTAATAAAAACACTACTAATGCTTAATTGTATAGAGACGGAGCTTCCTTCCGGATGCTCAGCAATTTGGGGTCAAAGGTCATTTATGGTCATTTTTATTGAAACATTAAAAATATTTTTTCTCTCAGATATTCCATTGTACTTTGTTTAGGGTTCGTCATGATTATGCTTGGTTGTGCTTCTTTCGAGCATTCAGCAATTTTGGGTCAAATGTCCCCTATGGATCATTTTGGATCATTTTATGAAAATACTACAACTATTCCTCTTCCAGAGATGATGGTACAATGTTGATGGTCTGTCATAATTATATTTGGGAAGTGCTTCCTTTTTAGGTAGTCAGGAATTTGGGGTCAAAGGTCACCTAGGTGTAATTTAGAGTCATTTGATGAAACATTACTAATGTCTTTTATTGCTCCTACATATGTTATGGTACAGTGTTGAGGGTTGGTCATAATTATACTTGTAGGAGAGCTTTATTCGGGATGCTCAGGAATTTAGGGTCGAAGGTCATTTAGGGTAATTTGATAAAAACACTAAAAATACTTCTCCTATAGAATTCATGGCACTGTGTTGAGAGTTCGTTATTTGTGCTTAGGTAGTACTCCTTTCGAGGAATTCAGAAATTTAAGTAAAAGGCTACCTATGGTTTCTTCAGGATCATTTTATGAAAACAATGTGAATGTTTCTTCCACCAGTAATGGTATAGTGTTGAGGGTTTGCTATAATTATACTTGGGTAGAACTTCCTTCGGTGGGTCTAGAAATGTATGATCAAAGGTTATCTAGGGGTTACTTAGTGCCATTTATGTTATGAGAACACTGAAGTGCTTCCCCTATATATATTACAGTACTCTGTTGAGGGAAGGTTTTATTTATACTGGTGCGGTGCCTCTTTTGGGCTATTCAAAAATTTTGGGAGAAAGGTCACCTCTGAGTCATATAGGCTCTTTTCATGAAATACTACTAATGTTTTCTTCTACCGATTTTATGTTACAGTGCTGTGAGTTTTTCATAATTATACTTGAGAAGATACAAGAAATAGGCAAATTCTGGGTCTTGGATTGGGTAAACGTGACCAGGTTATCGGAACCCCAGTCTGAGATGGAATCCAAATCAGCGTTTTAGTGGCTACCAACGGTACAGTGTTGAAGGTTTGTCATAATGATACTTGGGTAGTGCTTCCTTATCGGGTTCAATTGGGGTCAATTTATGGAAACTTCAAACTGAATCTTTGAAAGATTTGATGGTACAGTGATGAGGGTGAGTCATAATGGGCAGTGTGTCCTTCGGGGAGTTTCGGTATTTGCGTCATTCGTCATCTTGGGGGTCATTTTGTGTCATTTTATTGAAAAACTTAAAATGATTCTTCTGATATAGATGATGTGGTACAGCATTGCTATAATAATAATACTTCATAAGTGCTCAGTCCATGCAGGATGTTCGGGGAGGTTGTCTGCACTCTTAAGAATTTGTCATAATAATACATAATAAGTGATTCATGCAGGATGTTTGTGAATTTTGTGTCAAAGATCATTTCGAGTCATCTGTGTAATTTTATGAAACACTGCAAATGATTCTGCTTTAGATCATACAGACAGTATTGTGGATTGTATTAATACTTTGATAGTGCTTCGTGTAAGATGTTAGGGTCAAATGTAATCTATGTGTCATTTGAGGTTATTTATTATAAACACTGAGAGCTAACAGATTGTATTACTCAATGCAATCCGATGCATACCTGTTAAGGTGGGTTATGCATACATGCTACCATGTACAAGATTAAATTGCAATTTGGACTGTGATTCTTGAATGACAGGTCATTAGTTGGTAAAGGTCAAGCGACACGCAGCAGATTTCCTTTAAACTTGTACAAGGTAAAAGACCATATGTTGGAACCCTATATTCCAAATTTGAAGTTTCACACTGGTTCCTTCGTTTTTTTTTAAATTAGGTTAATTACCTATACATTCCGTGAGTTGATTGCCGTCAAAGTGAGAACTACCACCGTGGCTACAGTAATATCGGCAAAATGTTCTACATAGTGTATGCAGTACTCGTTCATTACAATACTAATGCTGGTCGTGTGTAATGTGTAGTTCCGACCGGGTAATGAAATTACGTCATTTTTTCCAAACCGAGACAATCTAGCCGATTTTTGCTGATTTTGTGTGGCTTAACAGGAGGAAAATGCAAGCAACTATTAAAAAAAGAGGTACCTAATATCTTTTCTGATGTTTTCTGTACAAATTTGTAACTTTTTACCCAAATCCAAACCTTAACTTTCTTGTAACCGGCTGTTGAAAAGGGGATGTTTTTCGCTGGTTGAGATTTCTCTATATACAATGCACTGCGCAGAAGATTTTATGTTTGCATGCTTATGCTCTATAGTACTTTTTTCCCATTTCGACATTTTGGCGACTAAAAATGGACGTGGAGTTGGAATTTTCTCAACATTTCCGTTATTATATTTTAAATTATTGAAAGTCAGTTCTACGTGTCGCTTGATATTTAGAGCCGTGTTGCATAGTACCATGTCTGGTATGAGCTCTGCACAATTGGTGCTCCAGGTAAATGGTTCAAGCGGCGGTAATCGTGTTTTCATTGGTGAAGACTGGAGGCTGAATTTTTGAAGTTATATATTGTAGAGCAATCGAATACTTCACCGAAAACCGCATTGGAAAATATTGTTTGGCTTTCGAGTTATCCCCCTCTTTTTTATTCTGACAGGTTAAAGACTTGAAGTAAGTCTATGATATTACACAGGGACTATGAGTTGCTTTGTCTTATGTATTCCTTCATAACTTGTTGAATTATTTTCAATGAAAGAACCAATTATTTTGAGTGAAACCTTTAAAAGTGATAGTTCTATTTATATATTTTGACGAATCAAGAAAAAATAAGCCGTTATTAATGTAAACTGTTGAACTAAAAAACAATGAATAAAATTGAACTTAGTGGTCCCTGTGTGACATATTGGACTTGCTTGTACTCTGCACCTTATCCCAAAAAAGAAAAAAAGATTACTCGAAAACTAACAAAGATTTTTGAAAGCGTGTTTCGTTAACGATTTTATATTTGGTTGCTCTAAAATATATAACTTCAAAAGTTCAGCTTCCAGTCCTCCTTCAAATTCCTATCTCATTGGAATTTTTACCATTAAGCACACGAGGACCGCCGCTTGAACCATCACATATTTGATTGCTCTACAATAATAACTTCAAACGTTCAGTCTTCAGTTTCCCTTTCACTACACTAATGAATTTGATACCGTCAGATTAGTCCAAAATGACCACCTACATATTTCCAATATGGCGGCCGGTGACATGTTTAAAGTTTTCGCTCTCCCGGAGTTTTCCAACACTTTTAGGAGGGGCCTATGAGCTCCTTCCATTTCACCTAAACTACCAAAATCCACTTCACTGAAACCAACCTAAACTTCTCATAGTTACGGGAGCCCCAACATATGATCCTAATATAGGGAATACATTATGCCAACTCTTTTGAATTTCTGGAAAATAGATTGGGTTATAAAAAAATACATATATAAACATATGCCTATATATCCATATATCACGTCACTAGTGATCTGCAACATGTGTCATTTTGTTTTATTTTTGGTTTTCTTCAGAGTTGAGTCCAGATCATAAAAATTGAACACAAAATGGCTGACAGCACTTTACGGCATCACAGTTGTACAAACATTGATAGAGAGAAGTTTACCAAGTATATCAATGGCAACTACATTGGAATATCCTGTGATTGTTGTTTGGCTGAGTGGGTGTTGAAAGATCTTATTTCATCCGAATGTGATGAAAAACAGGTCTTAACTGAAAACGGAAAAACATTCCACTTTGTACCTAAACGTAAAGTGTGTAACCCAGATTTTCGTGTTCAAAAATATCACACTGTACTTTCCGTAGAACTGGATGATCTTGATGAATACATTAAACCTGGAGAGCACATTTGCTACAAGGTTGGACCTACTATACACCACGCTATCGTTACATCCGTGAGAACACCGGTGTTTCGTCGTCGATGGTCGGTAAAGTTTGACTTAGTGCATTATAGGAAAGGAAGACCATTCAAGATAAAGTTAGAGAAAAATGTGGACTTGAGATCGAAAACAGAATGTGTCATGAGGTGTGATTATCCAGAAAGTTTCGTCAAGGCCGATGATCGCCGTCTTACTATAGCGAGAGCAATGGCCTACATTGGTAAGACTGAATACAATGTGTTTACTAAAAATTGCGAACATTTTGCAATGTTCTGCAAAATCGGAACTCATGATAGCTGGCAGGTGAAGTTTTTGACTGAAAAGCTAGAAAATGCTCTATTAGCATTGTTTCATGAAAGTTTAAAATTAGGTGGAAACGTGGTGTCAAAATTAGTGGCAAAAACAGCTGGAGCCGGAATAGTGGCCGCCGGTGATATTGTTGAAGTTGGGACTGACTGGGGAGCTGCACTCCTCAGCCCGGTGACTCAGGTAGCTGGCTTAGGCATTTCATTTATTATTAATGGGACTGTATTTGCTGTTCAGACAGGTATATCGTATCGCAAATATAAAGCAGGGAAACTAACCGAAATGGAGTTCAAGGAGAAAGTGTGGGAAAAGTTCGTGACAGCATTAGGAAGATTGTTTTTTACAGGGGTATTGCCCACGATCGGTGTGATAACCGTAGGCTTAATTGTCACCAACCCGACTGTATGGGTATCAGTCGGAACACTAGTTGCGTTCGCGATTGTAGGTGGGGTTTTATCAGTTGGGTTAGAAGGGTTTGACCACACCAAAGCGGGCGTTCTGATGTTTTATTGCACCACACCTTTTGCTCGAATGTCTTATCGAGACCGAGAGATACAATCTGTCAAAGATTTGGCTAAAGGTGATCAGGTTGTAATATCCATGTGGTTTCTCCACCCACGATGTCACTTAATTGTAGCCGACATAGATGAGCAAGGGAATAGAATTGATGCTATACGATTTACGTATGGTAGAGGAGTTACTAGGGAATGGTTAAATTTTAGGAAACCAACATATAAGGTCTTGTATGACGATGAGCCAATTGATTCAGAGGAAGTAGTGAGGAGAGCTGAGAGTATGGTATCATGCCCAAACAGCCTTAAATACGATATCCTGCAGAATAACTGCAAAAGTTTTGCAGTTTGGTGTAAAAGAGGTAAGACCCCACAATCGCTGACTGCGATAGAAGGATACCATGATATGAATAAATGAATGAGTCGGTAAAAAACGAAAATGCGCACATGAACTACCAGGGGCAGTATAGAAGGGGGGATGGAGCATGTTCTCCATTTGTGAACTATCAAGATAAGCTGTGACCTCCAGGCACCAACGATATTGCTAAATAGGACAATCATACATTAATTTGTGTTCTGTAAGTATGTGTGTACACTCTTACGGCCGGATCTTGGCGTAAGTGGCATTTTAAGGTTAAACCGTGTAGATGATCCCTATTGAATTTGGTGCCGATCCATTAATATTCATGAGTGGGAGGGGCTCGTGCAATTTCTTCAAATGTGAATATCTCAGCCACAGGATGTCTTATTTTGTTCAAACATGTTTGGTGACATTGGTATAGAAAGTGGGTACATGTGTAGGTTAGTACCTTGTTGTACCTCATTAATATTTCGAGGGGAGGGGGGAAATTTTATGTAGTTGAAAATTGCCCGTAACTATCGGATCTCGGCATTGGCACGGTGGATTGACTCATACTTGGCACGTCGATTGCCCATGGTGAGTAGATGATCCATGTTGACTTGTTTGCCAATGATATATTGAGTGGGCGAAGCTTGGAAGTAATGCCCTAAAATGTCATTATGTTGGCAACCATAAGCTCGATTTTGTTCAAACCTGTATTGGAGGCACTTGTGAGAGTGAGATGTATTTTTAGCATGGAAGTCAACAGGTGTCAAACACTGAAACCTGCACTGGTACCAAGTTAGCAATGCAGTTTTTCTGCTTGGTTAGCTAGATGTGACAGCAGGAAACAAGTAAAACATGGCCATACCAGACGGAAACTGTGCACTTCCAAGAGGACCAAATCACGAAACCTCGTATTTTCTAACTAAACACTTGTATATGCAATTTTCTGGCATTTTCTGAGTAGTAGCCTACACAGAGAATGGTATTTTTACTTTTTTGGTCTTTATATGTTACTGGTATTGTGCATTATGACACTTTGTTTTGTTACTCCTAATATGAAAACAGAAAGATGGGATAAGGTTGGGATCAGAGCCGGATTACGCTTGTGGAATGTGCCTGAATACTTATTGTGCGGTACCTATTTGTATCGAATAGCGCTGAATACATATTCACAAGAGATACACATTTTTTACAGTGATAATGACAAACAGTGGCACCATCAGAGTTCCGTGATTGGGGGACACAAACTAAAATGATGTTGACACCTGAAATAAACCAATAATTGCGCACGAATTACGCACGGTTCCACAGTTTCTGCTATTAGTGCAGGACTCTCCCACGCGTGGACACCAGTCTAAAATTTATAAAAAGAGATCAAGATTGAAATTTCGTAAAAATAATTTTAAACACAGAATAGTTGGAACATGGAACAATCTTCCACAGGATATTGTTAATGTTACAACTGTGCAAAGTTTTTAAAGAAAGCTTGACCAGTTTTGGCAGCAGCATCCCATTTGTTACAATTACAAAGCATCCATATAGACTCGATAGAAGAAGAGCTGGTGCAAAAAGCATACAATGCCTACTACCAATCCTACTGCCTACTGCCGGAACCTTCCAATCATAAGATCCCCGGTTCTAATCCCGCCGACAGCAAAGTGTCGTCTGGCAAGGATGTTGTTTACTAGCAGCTACTCGACATGGACGTTAAATGGATGTGTGCCGAGAGATTGACTTCGGTCAGCTTGCGACTCCATAAGCCTTCATGGCTTCCTTTGCGAGTTCCTGCTTGCAGGAAAATCAAACATACATACATACATACATACCATAAGACATCTATGTATCTATGTATATAGTCAGCCGATTCGACCCGAAGACATCGGTAGCTACTGGTGCAAGTTTTATCAATTTTCAATACGTATCGGGTGATATATATAGTAAATTCCTAGTTCCAGAATAGTCCAAACGGAATCGTCGCCTTCATACCCAAGAACTGAAACCTCCTGGTACGAATTACGTGCAATGTTCGAGATCGTCGGCCACAGTAGCGATGACGTAACGTCTGTCTCTCTACAGACAGTCAAATAGTGCCTTCGTCTCACCTCCTCTCTCAAATTTGTCTGAAACTCCCGCTTTTCCGTTGCAATATTCCGCAGAATTCCATGAACGGAACGCGTAGCCGGGATATTCCCTCGTAGTGCTGCTGTGTCAATATCGGGAGTCCCCATATAATGCAACCATTCTCCGTGTTTCGAAACGCCCTGTGTATAGGTGTGTCTCTATAGGTGAGTTCGATTGGCCGGCCGGAGCCGCATCTCAAGCAGAATTGTCCGATTCACCAGACAGCTGTTCAATTTTGTGAGTTGCCATTGCTTCGTGACGTAAAACACGTCATACGGCTCAAATAGACCACCCCGGGGAGGTGGTCGTTTTGACCGGCTCAAGGCATCACGTGTTGAGAACGTTTTGGCAAATCGAACCCAAGCCGTTATTCGAACGCAACTTATGACATCGTTGTTGCCATATATGGAATTTCCCTCTCTGCTGCGTAATGTCTGACTTGTTGGAATTATCCTCTTGCGAAATCCTTGGGAATCCACAAAGTCTGCACGGGGGTCGACTTGGCCTAATTATCCTAGGTCAACCTGTGACATCTACACGAAATGGAAAAAATATATAAGAGAGCAGCATCTGATCTAAACAGCATTGTTGTGAGGTTTTGCTATAAGAATGATACGCGCACCAAGCGATGGCATTGTACAATCAGTAGTGAATTGTAGAGGCGGTTCATGTTTCCATGTGCTCTAATACCACTTCAGGGCCAATTTGGGACGCATCGTGGGATGTGCACAAAACATGCCATTGACTTGAAAATGTAATTGTGTGCAGTGTCTGTGCCTTAAAGCCGATCAAGAGTCACGCTGATGGGTAACGCAATTGTTAATAATGCCAACAACCATACCATCATCGAGTTCGCCTTACATTGAATACACTAACTGCAATGGTGTTCGCCATAATATAGTATAACATTCCATATTGAATGCGTCCACCGTTAGTGTTACCATAACTGGGGTCATCTGGAGTTCAATTCACCGGCACTAGCAGCTTCTAATTAACATAACTTCCAAATTCCCAAAGACTCCCTGATCCATATAATTTCGGCAATCCGATCTGTTGCCTTTCTCAGTGTGAAGTTATTTTAATTATTCTATGTATTCCTGATGAAACTATTTGAGTAACTAGCGGCTTCTTTTCTCTTGATTCTTGCTGCTCTTTAAACGGAGAAGCTCCCCCCCCCCCCATAACCATAGATCAAATCCAATGAAAAGTCCTAAAACTAAAACTCATCAATGATAATGTCTAGTTCTCATATAGTGTTTTCCATCCCTAAATCTCAAAGCGCTTTACATAGGCATATTACATTACCTCTGAACATTTGCGGTGGTCTGGTGTGTTTTGAAGTCCTCATTTTGAGCTGCAGTGAACCATTGATTGGCCTCATGTTTACCGGTTATACCAACTGACCCAAAATAATGTGCCTACTTTGTCACCCAGTGCAGGGTAACCCTATAGACCAGCGGTCTGCAATTGTTTTAGACTGGCGACCCAATACACATTTCAGCAACCGAATGCGACCCATACGCCGATAGCCAGTCAATTTAGTGAAGCAGAGGTGATATCAAAAGAAAAGGATACCACCGATTGCAGGCGAAGCGTGCACAATTGTG
>JAODUJ010043257.1:0-12214 GCA_027564615.1 Psolus chitonoides | reverse complement strand
AAAACAATAGGGATCATGTACTCATTATGGGGAACATACATACCAAGTATGAACTTGATCCAACTAGGCATGGTCGAATTTATAGCGTGTGTACAAGCCAAGCGTCATACACACACACACACATACACACGCCAGCATGACTACATAGATTCCTTGAGACTTCTTCAAGGAATAAAAAATGGGTAACATTTTTTTTTAATGACAATGGTAAATACAAAGGACTTTTCCAATGGGACTTCGCACAATCACAATTTAGTTCGAATAATGCATGCAAACGCAAGGAGTTAACTTTGGCACCAATTTCAAACATATTTGACAGCACATTTTTCTCTCACATTTTGCTTGTAATAATCTCACGTTTTCTCAATTTCATTGTTGCTGATCTCGCATTTCTCGAGAAGTTTTTTTCTGTTCTAAGCCTACTTATTTTGCCATCTTTCACAAAAGTGAGGTCATGTGCCCCAGTGCATCCTGTTCATACACCCGTGATGTAAGTTGATGCACCTGGGGTCCCAAGTTTTGAACCTATCATCTAATCATTGCACACAACCATGTGCAAATAATACTACTTTTCTGTATGATTGTCAGAGGCATACAGATATCCACTTCCGCCTTGTGGCGTAAAGCTACCAAAGCAGCCTGCACTGCAGCTGCTTCTGCCCGGTGGCAGTACCATACAGCCCCTAACTATGGGTCAAATAGTAAACTCTATTTTGGCATCCAAAACTAATAAATGCTTCATTGTTTATAAGTTGGGTAAAGGTTACATCAAATGTTGCACTGGTTAAGCTGGTAATCTTATCAATAGAATTCTAGCTATTCCATAACTTCCTATTTATAGCAAGCCTGGTGTGGCAACTAGTCTACTTTGGGAGTTGGATACACTATGTTCAACCTTTGAGTATAAACTGCTCGCTGGTTTGCTTTCATCTTGCATTCTTGGCAAGCCTGGTGAGGTAATCGGTCTGCTCTGGAAGTTGGACACCCTGTAGACTGCTTGCTGTTTGTCAGTCAGTTCTGTGGGGTTAATTAGTCGACTGGATCTGTTAAGAGGGGCATCCAAGTCATGATACTAGTTAATTCTCCAATAATCTTCACATTTCTTGTAAAGGCCCCCATTCATACCCACATGTGTGGAAAATTATGTTATATCGGATGATGATGATTTTGTCATATATACAAACAATAATGGCCTGGTATCCCAAGAAGTATATGATAACACAATAAGAATGTCTGTCTTAATAACTCTTCCTTATTGAAGATGGCTAGGAGTTGAACATGTAGAACTGATCTGAAAACCAACAGTGTATGTAAAATTTAAATGTAACACAGATGATCACAGTTTCACAAACAAATACCACTGTCTCATTTTAGTTTGTATTATGCTCCCATCTTCCAACATATTCTCTACTTAAAAGCCTAATTCAAAGTGAAAGCCTATTCCTCACCCTGCTATTGTTGTTTTATATGTAACTGATTTCTTACTGTTGAAATACATTTACAGTCACTGATATTCCACTTCATGCTCATGTCAAAAAACTTTAAATGTCATTATTTCAGTGAATGTTTTCTCATAATAATAACAATGATATGGTCTTTCATGATTATCAGTACCGGTATGTACTTTCCCATGTTTTTCCAAGGATTGATCTCTCATGTTCTTTTAAAGGAAAGAATAAATGTTTTATCACAATATTCCACTGATCTACTGTATAGGGTCATCCACTCGTATGTATTCTCTCATGTTTCAAGGTTTCAAGGTTCCTGATTCAGCAAATGCTCTCTTACAATATTTACACTGATGTGATCTGTCACCAGTATGTATTCTCTTATGCTGTTTTATGTTTACTGCTCGAGTAAATGTTTTCTCACAATATTTACACTCATGTGGCCTTTCACCTGTAAGTAATCCCCCATGTTTTTCAAAGGTATATGATCCAATATCTTTTCAAGGTTTTTGATAACTGCTTTCTCACAATAATTACACCTATATGGTCTTTCACTTGTACTTCTCTCTCTTGTATTTTCAACGTTTCTGCTTGAATAAGTGCTTCCTCACAATATTTACAATGAAGTGGTCTTCGAGCAGTATGTACTCTCTCATGTACTTTTTATACTCTCTTACAGTATTTACAATGATGTTGTTTTTCATCAGGTATGTATACTCTCATTACTTTATAAGGTTTCCGATTGAGGAAATGCTTTCTCACAATATTTGCACTGATATAGCCTTACGTTTATGTGGTCTCTCATGTTTTTTCAAGGTTGATGATTTTATAGAACCTTTTTCACAGTAATAACAAAGATATGGTCTTTCGCCTGTATGTAATCTCTAGTGTTCTTTCAAATGTCCTGATTGAATGAAACCTTTTCCACAGTATTTACACTGGAAGGGTCTTTCACCTGTATGTATTCTCTCATGTTGCTTCAAGTTTTCTGATCGAAAAAATGCTTTCTCACAATATTTGCACTGATATGGTCTTTCACCTGTACGTAATCTCTCATGTTCTTTTAAGTTTCCTGAATACATAAATGTTTTCTCACAATATTTACACTGATATGGTTGTTCACCTGTATGTATTCTCTCATGTTATTTCAAAATTCCCGATTCAGTGAATGCTTTCTTACAATAGTTACACTGATGCAGGGTTTTTGTCAAGAAACAAAGTGGGTGGGTCGAGATGAAGTAGGCGGGACTGTCTGTACATCGGAACTGGGGGAGGGCTCTAAGGGGAGCGAAAAATTGCAATTTACAGGTCTCTGGATGCGAAATAGTGCAATATACAGCCGTTTGGTCAGTGATATTGCTCGCTCCCAAGGCCCCTTCCTCTTTTTCTTGTCTTCTTTTCTTTTTTCTTCTTGATTTTTATTAGCACTCAGGTCATGGAGGGAGGGGGTTATGCCACTGGACTAAACTTAGCGAGGTGCGGCGTATTAAATGAAGTGCAATTGTAAAAAACAAAGTAAACAAAGTAGCCGGGTCATATTCGTGCAGTGGGCGGGTCATTTGACCCAGGTCCCGGCTGCTAACAAAAACCCTGTGATGTGGTCTGTCACATGCATGTACTCTCTCATGCTGTTTCTAGTGACCTGCGTTAGTGAGGGCTTTCTCGCAATATTTACACCTTTCACACATGTATGTAATTTGTCATGATTTTTTAGGGTTCTTGATTGAGTATATGCTTTCTTACAGGATTCACACTGATATGGCCTTTCAACTGTGTGTACTCTTCCATGTTTTTCCAAGTATCCTGCTGTAGTAAATCTTTCTTCACAATATTTACACTGATGTGATCTTCGACAATGTGCTACATTGGGATAATTGTATGCCATACATTTGTCACCTTTGTCATGAGGCATCCTTCTATTTTGTTGAACATTCTGTTCATCAGTAAGTGTTTGTCTACATCTTGAACCAGTCTGAAACCCTGAGTGAGGTAATCAAATTTACAATAATGCATGGTCGGGGAGTTCAATAATAACATGCCTTCATCAAAGTGATGACATGGCAATACATAACATTTCCATGATATAGCACATACACAATAACACAAGTTTTAAAATTAACTTTGAGAAAATAGTAAAAAAATATGCTGGGGGGGGGAGGGGGTTGCAAAAACCTAATCTTGACAATTACAATACTGGGCAATGTAAGAACACAATACCAAAGTTTCGTCATCCTAGCTCCTACACCTTAAGATATATGCTGTTCACAAGCAAACTGCACAGACGGACAGATGGACACACACACATACACCATAGTGACCACTAAGTCTCCGTTTGAACAAAGGTCAGGCGAGACAAGAATAACCTTAGATCTCCATATATATGGGAGGGTTCCTTGTTCTCACTAAGGGAGACCACACACCAAGTATGAACTTTGCAATGATTTGTCTCATCAAGTTAATATGTTGACAATATTTTCAGTGTTTGACCTCTGGACATAACCCACTACTTCTTGAACTAATTAAGGATAACCTATATACCAAATTTAAACTTTGCAATGGTGTCTTATCAAGTTAACATGTTCACAAGGTTGTCAGTGTTTGACCTCTGTTGACCCCACATGACATTGGATCTTCACAGATATTGATAGGTTTCTTGAACTCACAAAGGGAAACCCATACACCAAATATTAACTTTGCAGAGGTTTGTCTCATCGAGTTAATGTGTTTACAAACTTTTGCGTGTTTGACCTCTTTTGACCTCAAATGACCTTGGAACAGCACCAAAATTAATAGTGTTCTTCAATTCCATATGGGCAACCCAAATGGGGAGCATGAACTTTGTATTAGACACTTGAATTTTAGGTTATTGTATGTACGAGGGGCATCAAAAACGTACACAAGCACACATACATACACACACGAACCTCTACACACATGCAAAAACGTCATAACTGCATCAACTAGATTAGATCACCAATGGTGCATTAGCTCATACCAAATATAAAATATTGTTTGCTATGACTATATGCAAAACATGTACATTTTTTAACATCAACTATGAGCTCAGTATTACCCAGTGAGCCTAGGCACAACATTTTCAGGTCTTGATCCCTGTTTTATCTCAGCTGACCTTTAACCTCACATATTTTTTATCTTGCCCGTGAATATTTGTTAAGCTCCATCTGTGCACTATATCAAATACCTCTTCCCTGACCCGTTCACTCCTGTGTCACCACTCATTCACGGGTTGCAATGGTTGCCCGTTCAGCAGAGAATTCCAATTTAAGATCTTAGTACAATTTTTCCAATAGTGTTTGCAGTTGATCACATCTGTATTTACAGAGCTTCATTAGCAAATATAATTTGGGTCACCAAGGCCTTCAATCCGGTCAGGACCACACTCCTCTTGCCATCCCAACTACAAGGAGATGCCTTGTGGCAAATCTTTTTCAGTTATTGGTCCCAAGTTATGGAACTCCTTGCCTTGAGTATTTGTCAAGTTCCATCTGTGCAATATTTTTAAAAGCTTCTTAAACCCACCTCTTTCCTGAAGGGTAGACCATGTGCTCTGTTTTATTGCCGCAGCTCTTTATGAACTGGTTTTCTTTTCGTCACTTTTAACTATGTGTCTCTTTTCGGTGTATTAGTATGTTTTTACTATGTTATATAATTATTTTAGATGTATACTATTACTATAATGTGTGTGTTTTACAATTTTTATCCTTTGTACAGCGCCTTGCTCTTGTTGGTAAGACGTTTAATAAATCCCCTGCAATGATAATAATAACAAGAGCACCAATGGTGCAGATGCTCATACCAAATACACACCTATGTTTGCCATTACCATACGGTATGTGCAAAACATTAATCATGAACACTGGTTATTAACTTAGAAGAAACAACGAATTTGAAAGCGGTACGGCATTTGGGGTTAAAAAGTGGTACGGCATCTTGGGGTCTAGTACGGCAGCTGGGGGTCTTGAGCTGAACAGTGGTATAGCAGCTGCCTTACCGGTCATAGCGGTTCCGATTGGCCTGTGAAACATTCACCTATTGTGGTGGTCTTGCATACCGAATATGTTTGGTTGACCTTATTGAATCCTAGTGTTACCAAATACAATGGGCACTATAGTGAAGGTGTAGGCCTAATCTGCACCTTTATTTTTTCTCATATATTCTGAATTTGCCATTGCTCAATTATAGCCCATGGTATTGGAGGTCACGGTAGGTGGAGGTTATTCCTCCAGCATATAGTGTCAATGTTTGGAAGCCCGGAGCAGCCGATATAGTCTCAATCTGGCTGCAGGGTAGGGCCATTTTAATTTAAGGGGACATTTACTGGGAGAAAGGGCATGCCACATGCATATGACTCACAGGGGGAGACATGGAATGCAGCTGCTGGATTATTGTATATTCTAACCCCACCTTTAATCTTAGTGGGAGCAGGTTAAATGTTCTGCTATACCACTGTATATTCCCAACACTACTTTAATTATTCTCAGTTCTAAGTACAGGAACTACTTCCATTGATATCTTAAATGATAAGACTGTATGCCCTATATAATGTCCTAACCTCTAATCCCTAGCCAAGAATATTGATAATCTCACTTCAACTTGAAAACCATAGTTTCTTTGTAATGACAAATGTACCATAAGTATGTGAGATATATATATAATAAATATATAATAAATTTTCTGACAAATTACAGTTTAGAGGTCAGAAAAATAAACATTCGGACTGCCGACATAAAAAAGCAGATATTCTTGTTATTCTTTTTATTTGGTGTCACATGGAATCGCTTTCCAATTTTTAAATTGTTCGTAAATTTTTGCTTGCGTTTTGTTTCCTTGTCATGTGCAGTCACTTAATTCGCACTTTAGACAATAGCTTCTGTTTTCTGATCAAGAAAATGAGAATTCTGACTGCCGACAGTAAAAGTTTGTGCCACTTTCGCGTGCAGTTTGGTTAACTTTCCTTGTCCTGTGTTGGCACTTATGACAAATGTGCCATCAAATACGCAAATACATGACAGTCCTACCCAAACTCAATCCTCTTCTTCCTTGTCATGTCATTTGATTTCATTTGTGGCAAATGTGTCGATCAGACAGTAAGCCTGAATCGGATATCACAACATAAGCGTGCAATATTTTTGGGCTCGTCTCTTATTGTCAGTTGTTCCAAATGGCCCATTCATAACACCAACATGAAACAGTACGATAAAAACACATCTACACGTCCATGCGCAGTGGCCTGTTCTGGGGTTCTCCCTGTCCTGTCATGTGGCACCATGTGCCGTTTACGATACAACTATCGGACAAAACCAATTTCTGGTCACTTTTTGCCAGGAAAGTGGTATTTTTTGAGAAACAGGTGGAGTTTTCTTTCCGCTGCTACAGGCACAAATGTTTTCTCCAATATTACATAACCCGAGACCACTAAAGTGAACCAAATCGCTTGCCTTCTCTGCAATATTGAGAACAGATCGCCACCCATGTAAAAAATTGATCCTAATTGGCTACTTCACTATCACATTGAAAGCAATTGTCTAAAATTTTGTCATATGATAATAATTGTATTTTATTTATACCTCCATATATTGCAAAATCATTTAATTAGCATCATTTGCATGCATGCAGTGCAGATGTGCAGCAGACTGTGGTCGGCAAATCTTTGAAATATAGTTATTAGGTGTACGCGCTAGATCGGCACGTTCATCCGCAATGTTATTTAACGTAATTATGACTCTGGCCTACAAACCGCCAAAGAATTGACTATTTGATTGGCTTATTGGGGGTAACCCCCTATCTGTTGTTTGACTTGTACAAGTCTGTCGTTTGATGCCCGAATCCTCCTAAATTATCCCTAAAAAACTTCATTTTTCACGATTTCAGGTTGTAGAATAGGAATAAACTACAAATTGTTGAATGTGACTGGTTAATAAACAGTCCCGAATCTAAATTTAGCTAAATAACAAACTCGGCTTCGCCTCATCCATTATTCAGCTAAATTCAGAATCTCAACTGTTCATTCCCCAGTAACAGTCTCCCATTTGCAGTTTATTCCTTAAATAGCAGTTTTTGTATTCTGGGAAATGTAGAAAATTAGGGTTATTCACAAATTATGGTCCCCTAATAACCTTTCACCTCACATTAATGAACACATCATACAATCAATCACATACTCAATCATCCAGACTAACTTTGATTAAAATCCATAGAAATTTGCAGGAGAAAAGACATATTGATGTGTTTCGACCACTTACTTGGGAAAGCCTCAAATGGCTCCTAGATGACCTTTGACCCCAAATCCCTAAACACCCCACAAGAAGCTATATTAGGACAATGCGATGACAAACTCTTGACACTGTACCCTTCAATCCTTAGGAGAGGAAGCATTTTTTGTGTTTTCAGTTAATGACCTCTAATGGCCTCTGGATGACCTTTGATCGAAAAATCTTGAAGGAAGCCCTACCACAGTAGTATTATGACAAATCCTCAACACTATACAATCGAAACTGTAGGAGAAGAAGAGTTTGCATGTTCCCAGGTAATGACCCCTGCTGACCCCTATGACCTGAAATTGTTGACGTAGTTTGATGGCACCACCCAATGGTCATTGTGTCCGAATTTTGTCACAATTCGTTGAAGCGTGTACGCATGGGAGCGATTTGACCAAGCACCTTCACCAATTGTTGACGGATAGACCAACAGACAGGCAAAAGCCGCGGTCTCACAATACCTCACACCAGCATGCATGCTGGTATGAGCTAATAAATAGGATAATAACTGAAAATATTTTTAACGTTTGAACCTTCCTGACCTCAGATAAACCTTTGAACCAATGCAAAAACAAATTGTATCATTTACCTACTATGCTAGACATGCAAGTATGAGCTAAATGTTCATACTGTCAAGTTATGTTACAAGGTTGTCAGTGTTTGAACCATGTTGACCTAAGATGACCTTTGACCTTCAGGTGAAACAAAAGACATTGTATACATATGAGGAACATATATACCAAGTATCAACCAAATCCAATATAGCTTCACTGGGTTATTCTGTTCACATGCAGTTTTTAGTGTTTGATCCTACTAACCTCTGACCAACAACACAAACAATAGGGATCACATAACATTATTATATACCTGTATACCAAGTAGGAGCTCAACCCACAACTTCTACCAAACATTTCTATAACTGTTCTATACGATTTTCCGTGTTTGACCCTATTGACCCCAGATAACTTGACCAACAGCAAAACAACATGAATGAAAACACCAGCACTCAGAAAGTGCACACCAACACCAGTAAGTCTTGGCCAGCCTCTGCACCAATTTTGCTTAGCACCCTAATAACCAAA
Organism: Psolus chitonoides; assembly: GCA_027564615.1. Taxonomy (NCBI): domain Eukaryota; kingdom Metazoa; phylum Echinodermata; class Holothuroidea; order Dendrochirotida; family Psolidae; genus Psolus; species Psolus chitonoides. The sequence goes on along the minus strand of JAODUJ010043257.1, from coordinate 3,406 downwards.
TGCAAGTCACATACACCACAGTTGGTAAACACACTACCTCACCTCCGGTTTCCCTAATCCTCACTCACTGGTCCACTCCTCACGTGCCTGCTCCCCCTTCTACCCCTTCCCCTGCATAAAAAACCCACAGAAAGTCTGTTCAGATTAAGGTTTCAGGGCAATATTCCTTGTAATAAACCTTGCCAGTGCTCTGAGATTCTGTACTACAAGACTAGAGTAATTCTGGTGATGATGTGGTCACTGAGAACTTAGTCACAATACAGTTGTATACCAGAATAATAATTCAAGCATGGTGTACCAAATATAAAAGACTACAGAATGAGACTAATTGCACAGTGTTAAAAAGGTAATCTTTTCTAAATGACTATTCTGGAATTACCACTCCTACGTAACAATAGTCTGTAGAGGTATAAAACATTAAAATCCAGTAAATAGGATTACTGGGCCAGGCAGGTAACAATAGGATTGAGGTTTTTCAAACATTACAGTATTACACAAAACTGGAACTACCCAGCGTAGGAAGTTGAGTCCATTGTGATAAAATTTGGTGTCCACAAATTTGAAGGTCATTTAGATGTCATCAAAGGTCATTCGAGGTCAAATTGCTAAAATGTTAGATTTTCATGAAACTTGGTGTATGTGATCAACACAAAGTGCCAATTTTTTTCATGAAATTCTATTGAGAAAGTAATGACTTATTTTGATCAACTTATTTTGCTTAAACCATCGCACATCTTCCCCCTCCCAGGATGGTAACATTTGACCTCACCCCACCCAAACTAATATGATATATGATATATCCTTATCCAATACTTAACATATCACCAAATTTCGTGAAATTCTATCAAGGAGTTCATGACTTGTGCTTCTCAACTTATTTCACTTGACACATTCCACACATGCCCCCTCCCAGGATGGTAACCATTGCCGCCATGCACCACTGCTTAATTTTTTTGAATTTATCCGTGGTGGATGTCCATTACCTAGCTCTGTCAAATTGGTTCAAATTCATTGAGTAGTTCCCAAGATATCGTGGAAAGCCGCATTTTTGTTCCCCTCCCCCTAACTATGTGACATCTGACCTTACCCCTCCCATACTAATAGAAACTAATCCTTATCTAATACTGAACATCTCTACAAATTTCATGGAATTCTATGAGGGAATTCATGACTTATGCTGCTTAACTTATTTGGCTTAGCGCATTCCACATCTGCAGGACGGAACCTTTGACCTCACCACTCCTAATTGTTTTAAACTCATTACCTCTGCCAAATTTGGTACAATTTCATTGAGTAGTTCCCAAGATATTGTGGAGAACTTATTTTGCTTAGCACATTCCACATATTCACCCCCATAGGATGTTAACACACACCCACGGACACACACACGTGGCACCGAATACAAGTTAAACTGTAATAATAAGGTTTATAAAGTTATAACACCATCTGTGCGTTTTGTAATGCCATTGCTGTGTAGACATGAACATAGATTACTCCTATAACAATCAACGCAAAAGGTTCAGCTGTTCTTACCAGGATCTTCTTCTCTCTGTTCATCTTTGCATCCAGCCTCTCTATCAGGACCCACTGGTTCTGTCTTGACTATCACTTCATCGACTATCAAATGGAAGAACATGTACTGATGGTATCAATAACCAGAAATCTAAACGGATTAGTGATTCCTTGATTGTAAAATGACTGAAAGCATGGTATGAAAATCACTAGGCATTGTAAAGTTAAACATGGATTTTACTTTTTAGTTTTCAACCTTTGCTGACTGCAGCTTACCTCTGGCCTCCCCCAAAATCGATGGGGTCCCTGTACTAATTATGAAAAACTTACCAAATCTGACCAGGCATGGTTGACTTAGCATGTTTACAAGGTTTTCAGATTTGACCTCTGTTGACCTCTGACCAAAAACATATATACCAATTGGAGGGTGGATAGCTCAGTCGGTAGAGCTCTGAACTACTGATCGAAAGGTTGCGAGTTCGAATTCTCCCAGGACCACTCAGCTTTTCCAATGTGTCCTATCTCCACTGCTCCACTCCACCCAGGTGCCCAAATGGTTACCAGCATACATGTATGTATGTTGGAAATGTAAACAATACTTATTGTATGGGGGAGTGGCGGACACCCTTCCACAGATTGCAGTCCGGCCCAAAAGCTAAGGAAAGAGAGATGGCGACTCCGACGAAAGTCGACTACATTTACATATACATGTATATACCAAGTATGAACCTGATCCAACTAGGCATGGTCGACTTACCGCGTTTACAAGCAAAAAGTACCAAAATTCCCTAAATGTAACAACATTTCTATTTTTGACCAAAAATGAGCTAAGACCTCCACCAAAATCAATAGGGTCCTTGTATACTCATTATGAGAAACATACACACCAAATTTGAACTTGATCTGGCCAAGCATGGTTGACTTAGCATGTTTACAAGGTTTTTATAGCTTGACCTCTGTTGCCCTCAGACCTCTCCCAAAAACAATAGGGATCAGGTACTCATTTTAGGGAACATATATACCGAGTATAAACCTGATCCAACCAACTAGGCATGGTCGACTTAGTGTGTTTACAACTGAAGCAGAAGGTACCAAAATTACCTAAATTTCACAAAATTTCCATTTTTGACCAAAAATAAGCCCAGACCTCCATCAAAATCAATAGGGTCCCAGTATTCATTATGAGAAACCTACACATCAAATTTGAACTTGATCAGGCATGGTTGACTTAGAGTGTTTACAAGGTTTCCAGTCTTTGACCTCTGTTGACCTTCGATGACCTCTCCCAAAACAATAGGGATCATGTACTCATTATGGGAAACACACATACCAAGTATGAACTTGATTTCAACCAGGTATGGTCGACTTATCGTGTTTACAAGCAAAGTGTCACACACATACATACATGCATGACTACATAGATCAATCAAAAAACCAGCACTCGGAGAGTGCATATACCTACACCGACCGACACCAATAAGCCTTGGCCAAGCTCTGCACTGATTTTGCTAAGCACACCAACCGCCTTCCAGCTTCCTCTCATGCACGCCCACCACACCTTTCTCCCTCCCACCCGTCCCTTATCTATCCGTACTGCCTTCTGCCCAAAAGTGGAAAGTGTTTGTTAATTATCTGTTAGAATAAATACCTTGAAAACATCAAACCAGACATTCGATTAGAATCACAGGTTAGGGTTCAAATACTTCTTGGTAATGATGTGGCATATATTTGGAAGAATGTTATCAAAAATTGTCAAAGCAAACTGGTTGTGTGTCATAAGTTATAGTTTGAGCACACAGGTATTCTTTATAAAAACGATCCAATACCGGCAGCTACAGCTTCACAATTACTAGTGCATACATGCAAATTTACAATATGACTTGTGGTGAGAATG